>JAQQTN010000003.1:160475-179331 GCA_029379255.1 Theileria luwenshuni
TTTACTGATTCATCTCTCTCACTGATTAAGAGAATGTTCGATCAGACACTTGATGATGATGGAGTTGACGAGTTTATGAGTAGGCTATCGCAGGAGGAAATACAGACCTTTGAAGTTAAAGACCTAATATCTGAGGTTCGGTCCAACAAAGGATCAAGGGACGACTTGATGATGTTCTTGGAAAAGGAAGTTTTGGGCTCTGTGAATCTACCCTTTCCCCTTAGTGTCAGTCCCTCCAATTGGACCTACAACGCACCCTCCAACCAAGTTGAAATGACTTTCCTTCTCACAGAGATTGCCTACACTCTGAAGATCAAGTTTCCCCTGTTCCCGGGCTCTAAGCCTTTCGTCATAGACTCAGGATCCCTGGTTCTGATCCCCTCTCCAAGAGAAAATCCTGATTCTGGCGAACTCAAAAACAAAGGTCTAAGGTTGGCCGAAGCTAAGGTGAGACCTTACAAATACAGGAGCGCACACAGGCCCATCCAGCCATGCCCCGAAAATGAAAAAAACGTGTTTATTTGCATTGATGGAATTATGAGGGAAAAATTAAACTTGCTGTTTAAGGTTTTGGAGACTCTGGCCTCAAATCTCCCAGCTCCAGATGGCCTGGGTAAACCGGCGTGTGAAAAAAAGTTACTCCAAAAATCCGATGACCCTAGACCTCTGAATATTAAAGCCATTCATGTGAACTTGGACTCTAAACTGGAGCTGTTGATACCCCTGTTGACTTACGTGGACCTCGAAGATGGAAGGTCATACCTCTGTCACTCGGGAATACCCATAGAAGCTAACCCTGATAGAGTCTGGTCAATTCCCGACAACTCCTACTGTATGTACCACCGCAGGTTCATCCCTCACCAGTACCGGCATGCAGGCTTCTTCTCCAGTCAGAATTTGAGGTTCAGGGACCAGGACGTTTTGAAACTGCTCTCCCAGTACCTGGATTTCAAGAAGCTCCTCTACAACTCAGATCCTGAAGGGCCTCCTCCCTCAGGATCTGAGTTGTGGAACGAAGACTTGAAATTCGAAAGGATTCAGAGTCCCCAGGAACTACCTGGGAGTACTGGCACTTTTAAAAATCACCGGTTAACCCATTACACCAATGGTCACTCTTCAAGGCTCCCCAACTCTCAAAACGGAGTCTGTAGAGACAACAAGGCCGATATATACTGCATAAATGGGAAAAGGAGAATGATTTACAAGAACGAGAGTAGTGCGATATTCGTGAATTTACTTGTTTAACTGGCTTTTGATGTATTCCCTCACGTAGTGGTAGCTGATCTTACAGTCCGCCGACCGAACCAGGTTTGCCGTAACCTTTGTAACATAGTCCGAATCTCTAATTTAAGGTTAATTTAAGGTACTTAATTATTTATTTACTTATTTATTACTACATAGTGTTGTTTTAGTACTTACTTGGATTTTGAGCTGTCCAGAGGATGGTCTTTCAGGTAGTTTGCAATTAGGTCGTTGGTCTTGTTGAGGTCGTAGAGGAGGAGGTTCCTGCTCCTGAAGTACTCCTCCAGCGACCCCTTGTGGTCCAGGAGGTCGGGCATGCACTTTTCGACCTCAGCGAGGTTAACTCGGTGGTTGACCACCATTTCCAAGAGGTTACTAAACCTTTCGTG
Source organism: Theileria luwenshuni (assembly GCA_029379255.1). NCBI lineage: Eukaryota > Apicomplexa > Aconoidasida > Piroplasmida > Theileriidae > Theileria > Theileria luwenshuni. The sequence goes on from JAQQTN010000003.1 coordinate 162,107, forward strand.
AGCCATGAGTGGTTTATCTGTGCTTTTAAGGACTGGCAAGAGCAGGTTTACGAAGTGGCTTGCTGCCACCTGCGGGTTAACTCTCCTGCACAGGTTTTCGAAGTACTCCCTCCACGAGTGGTGTTTATATATCTCCTTCAGCAGTTCCTTTTTCACTTCCGGGTACTTCTCCACGAAGCTGTCTAAGGTTTCCACCCCGTTTGGCAGACAGTCTGTAAACCTCTTAATCAGTTCGTCACTTTGGAATATGACTGGAATATTGATCTCAAAATAATTACCGTAGTGTTCCGACGGTAATTTTTCCCTCATCGGTTCCAGTCCCTTTTCCTTGTTCCACTTAACTGTGGTTCCCAGAGGAGTGTACTTCTCCTTGTTAGACACATCTTCCAACACCGATAAAAATAACTTTTTAATTTTTTCTAAGATTGATTCACTTGTTTTACTTTCTCCTCTTTCCATTTCCTCTTTCATTAACTGGTTTAGTACTGTTGTATCCTCATTTTTTTGTTTCAGTGTGTAGTCCTTTTCCGGGTCATAGTTTTTTACTGACTTATTAATTACAACGAACGAGTTTAGGTTTTTGACTTCTATTCTGTTTGATCCGTCTGGCCTCGACAGGTTAATATCGAATCTGAAGTTGCCTCTAAACCTGTTTCCGTTGCTGAGTCCGTTGAACACTATCCTTTGGTATATTTTTCTACAAGTTTCCAGTATTTCTGACCTCGTCAGTTCACAGGGGGCCGTCACTATTTCTGCCAGGCCTATTCCACTCCTGTTGAAGTCTAATTTTTTTTCCTTTCCTTCCATTTCTATTCTTCTTGCAGTGTCTTCCTCCAATTGAACTTGTTTTATTTTTACAACTTTTCCCGTGCTAAGTTTAAGGTGTCCGTCCCTTCCCAGTGGATTAACCGTTTGCGTGATTTGAAACCCCTTGGGAAGGTCGAAGTATTCGTAACATTTGCGATCGAATGAAACTTTATTTGATATTTTACAGTCTAGCACCTTGCAGATGCCTAAGGCGTACGCCAACGACATGGGCGAGAGGTAAGGCGTTGCTCCCATTTCTCCCGTGCAAACTGGGCACGTATGCTTATTCTCCTCAGATATTAGGGTGTTCAAGTCCTGCTCAGACACATCTCGGTAGTCCTTGCATACACCTGAGTTGTAATAGGACTTAATGTAATCTTCCAGATTCAGAGGTTTTTTGAAGTCATAATGGGTCCTTGATACTGTCGTCGTCGGTTCATGGTTAGATGCAATGTCGTTCAGAACTCTCTTGAACCCTTCGTATACTTTTTTTCTGTTATTAGCTGGATCCTTCTTGTAAACATCCGGGTGTTTACTGAGGTTCAGGTTAGTCAGAGGCGACGCTGTGCTTCTGCACGAGCAAAAGACCTTGTAAGGGGAAGCTAGCTGTGTATGTACTTCTATCCCCGTTAGGATTAATTTTCCGTCATCATCTGAGTAAAAGAAGGCATCATCTGTGAAATCGTGGTTAAGCTTATTGGTCACATTAGAATAAGGGTCTTTATTCATATATTCATCTTCCTTATCCTCCATATATACGTTTTTAGAAATTTGATGGTTTCTAAAACTAAGGAAGGTAAGGGGTTCTTTGGCAAATACTCTGGAATCCAATCCGGTCACTAAAGAAAGGCAAACTAAAAGGTAACATAATAAGTATCTATAATCCTTGTTAAACAAAAATTGCATATCCTAAAAAATGAAAGCTAGGTGTGTATCTCAATAAACCAGAATCATTTCTGAAAATTATTTCTAAGGTAGCACTATGTTAGGAATCTCACTCAAAAAATTGGATTTTGTTTGCCCCCCGTTTTCGAATAAAATCACACATTTCATCTCCTCCAATTCCTCATACTAGTCCTTGGATCATCATTATCCTTTCTATTATAATTTTAGTGTTCTACTCTGCTATTGTCTAACAACAAACACATACACCGTTTATAGTCTAACATAGATTAGTGATTACATTTACAATTGCTTCTACTTTTACAATTTTTTACAGGTCATATGAGAATGAATTAAAGTGTTTTTTCATTTCATTATGAAAACCTTTAGTTTGGTTATTAAAGGGTGAGCTATTTTACACATTTCATGGAAATTTTCGAATTGGTGCCTTTTTCTAACAAAACCCCTCAAATCTGTTGATTCTCAGATTTTGGCCTTCCTTATGCTGATTGATATTCTCGAATCCCTGAGGTATTTATCCACCTCGGATATTTCCTCTTCGTTCAGTGAGGTGGTAAAGCCCTCAAAGACTGTATCGGGACACCTGGGAAATTTGTCAATGAAATAGGGCTTGGCAAACGGCCTCTCGGTTTCAGTCATGGTATCGCAACCGTTTTTTAAGTCTGAATCCGGTTTAACGTAGTGCAGCAGTTTACTGATCCCTGAGGGACTTTATGTGATTCATTCTTACCGTGTAGGCACCTCCTGGAATTTTTTGACATTATTATGATTGATCCGCAGTCAACTACACAGGACAGGGGAAATTCACTAAAATATTTTTTTTAATCTTCAGGTACCTTGGGTCCTGTTTGCAGATGCAGAAGATCGCCGGGGCTCCCATGCTTATGTTTATGACCGGGTCATTGGTTTCCTCGGCATCGTCCCTGTGCAGCCTGAGAAAGTAGCTCTTGGTGTAGAAGTTGATTATGGCGGCCTAATTTAAATATTTATGGACTTAAAATACGTCTGCCGTGAAAGGGTCGTAAAAGTTTGCCAGTCGCTTGTTGATCTCGTTTACAATTTTCACTATGATATCTGGGAACTGGGAGTACCCGTTGTACTGTTTCTTGTCCCAGTCGTACAGGTGGCCGATGGTTGACCACCTGAGGCTCTTAAACCGTTCACTGGGCCACAGTGGAGGGGATATTTGAGGGTCCTTGAGGAGGAGGTTGCTGTTGCTGGGCGGCTAAAGGTCATTAGTTTTAAAATAACTCACATTTATGTAAGATCTGAGTGTTTCGCAGGCCAAAAGGAGGCACTGCTCCTTGGTCAGAAAGTTTCTCAGGGTAAAAACCCCTGTTAAGTTATGAAAGGACTGGTTTACGTACCTTTGAACTCGTCGAAACCGTACAGTTTACACAAATCCTCCTCAATTGAGGGTGTTTTGTAGAGAATGAAGTGAACTGAGTAATTTTCCGCAGTTACAACGTAATCGTTGAGTTTATCGAGAGATTCTAGGGCATTTTGGTCAGGGACATCCTCCTGGTCTCCAGGGTTGAGGTGATTCTCAACAATTGAGAGTAAATCCCTCCGGAATGAGTTTGTATTTAGTTTTACATAGGGTGTGTTCCTGATACACAAAAAAACAGAGTTGCTGAGCTGTTGACTATCGACATTACTGTACATGGTCTTTTGACACTGAAGAGGGAGAAAACAGGTTTTTATAATAGATAAAACATATTACATATTTTAATACAAGTTTAAAAATTAATCTAAATCTATATATGAGCTTGTGGGATGTGGAGCTCTTCCTCCTTCCTTATGATGTGGAGTCGACACGGTTCCCAGTGCTCTCGACTGAGCCTCAGAGAAATTTGAGTGAAGTTCCTGTAACTTTTTCTCCAAGCAGACCAAGGCTGTTTCCAATATTTTTTCCGGAGGAATTGATCCGGTAGATTCTATTGTAAAATGGAACTTGGTTTCGTCTGGCTGTATTCTGATTAGGTCTTTGTGTCCCAACTCCCTGCAATAGTTGATACATTCGTCGCAGTATATGCAATTTAGTTTGTTTACCACTTGCAACCCCCCTGCATCCAGGTTAAAGGTCTTATCTGGTCCTCCAAAATTGCCAGAAAGATTTTCTGATCTTACACCTGTGTACTTAAAGACTCCCCTCGGGCAGCTTGCTGATATTCCCGCCTTATCTTCCGATGATAGTTGTTCCATCAGTGACGTGTTAAACGAGAATCTGGGTTCCATTTTATAGTTGACGTTTGCCACTATCCACTTGGCATGGAACTTACCCAGGCCCTTGGTTGCGGTAAGTTTCATGTTAATTGAGTGGCCTCTCTTTAGCTTTACGATGGGTATTCCGTCTGTTCCTCCATTAAAATTTGAAACGTCTGCTCTCGGTATTGGCATTGGAAGGTTCTTTCCGTAGATTGACTGACTCTGGTTCTCGTCCGGTACAATATCGAAGTGAGTCACTACTCTTGAGTCTGAATCGTTACAGGATACGTCCAACGTATAGTCTACTGTACATTTTGCGCATTTGTCTGTGCATTGGCACTTATCTCTGAACTCAAATTCCGTTGCCAGAGTGCTGTCGATTGGCAGGAGCCCTAATCTGTGCGATATGTATTCGTCGTGTAGAACGCTTGTGTTTTCTAACACTGTAACAATTTCTATTGCCAACGATGGTATTTCTGAGAGAATTACTCTCCTGATTGCGTTGGCCGTACTGACGTCTGAGTTAAGGAGTATAAAGTCCATCCTATCTTTTCTCAGGTCCACTATTTCGATGGATGGTTTTATTTGTCTCGGGGCCCAGTCCATTTTTATTATTTTTTCTGTGAAGTTTCTAGATTGGGCTCCTGGATTAAAAAATAATGACTGTTAGAGTGCTGCACTACTTCCGATGAAAAATAAGGCTAATAACACTAAAATTTACATTAAATTTAAAAATATTAAATTCAGAAGAGCGGTTTATCTAATGCCTCTGGGTTAACTTTCTCCATCAGGTCTATGGCTTGGTGTATGAACATTGAGTGTTTCGTTTCTCCGGTGTGATATTCGAAATCCTCGTAGTTGTATGTGTTAGACAGAGATTCTAGGGTTAAATGAGTTTGCTTTCATTTAAATCATCTCAATATCTACTTTTACTTACGTCTGTATGTTTTGGATCCTTGTTCTCCGTGGAACACTCCCAGGATTGGCTTAACTATCATCGCTATGTTCATTTCCCTGTTTTCTTCCTCAGTTTCGTCTATATAGTTTGCGTAGTTCTGAGCGTTGTCTGTTAATTTTTTGACTTACCTCTAGGAGGATTCTCCTCGTTGAGCAAGTTTTTGGGTTCTCGACTCCATAGATGACTTTGTCCGCGTTTGCCAGTAGGCACGGGTTTTCGTAGGCTAACCTTCCTATCATGACTCCGTTTAGTTTATGTGAATTTTTATTATCGTCTAAATTTTCTGAATTTAGAGCTCCTAGAATGTCTTCCATGGTCTTGAAACCTCCGTTGATCGTAAACTTGAGGTCCGGGAAGTCCTGTTGCAGTCTGTACACCTTTTCGTATTCCAGGGGCGGCACTGATCTGTTTTGTTTCGGGTTTACTCCTTTCAGCCATGCTTTTCTCGAGTGTATTATGAAGTGGTCGCATCCCGACTGTGAGACTGTTGAGATGAAGTCCTTTAGGAAGTCGTAGGAGTCACACTCGTCCACTCCCAGCCTTGTTTTCACCGTGACATTTACCTCCAGTTTATTCTTCATTTCGCGTACGATATCTCTCACAAGTTCCTTTTCCTTCATCAGATAGGCTCCGAAGCACCCTGAAACTTCTGAATTTCTAAATCCTACCTTTTCCTGACACTCTGGGACTTGGGCATCCTACGTTCAAGTTGATTTCATCGTATCCGAAATTTTTAATCATTCTTCCTGCCTCAATCAGCGTTTCAATGCAGTTTCCACCTGCGGTTTTAATTTACCTTTAAATTTACCTAATTGTGCTACAATCGGATGTTCGTTAGGGTCAAACTCTAAAGCATTCTTTAACTCCATTTCAACTTACTCAGCCACTTCGATGAGACATCTTGAGGCGCGTGAACCAGGGCTGAGGCTGCGAACATCTCAGTCCACAGGTGCGTCTTTCTTGTGAGGAGTCTCATGAATTGCCTGCATAAGATATTAACACCTTTGAAGTACCTGAACTGCAGGTATGTGACGTCTAGCATGGGCGCTATTTGCAGTGAGGGTCTCAAATACTCTCCATTATGGTTTTCCATAGTTTCATACTCTATTTTTGGTTTAATTCTGTTTGCGATTTTATTTTGACTAATTAACAAGTTCGGATTTTGTGAGTGTAGAAACAAAATCCTTTTAGACAATTTTTTTAAAAAGATTCCATTTACTGTTTGACAGAAGTGTGTGTTTGAAATGATATGGTACAGGGATATGGCGAGAATACAGTTTGTGATGAGGAAACATCTCATTAGTATTGTACATGGATCAGCTCTCACATAATTTACTTATTTAGAGGTTTGAATCATTGTTCCCTTTTAAAAATTCACAGGAAACTTAAATCTACTAAGTTCCTTCATTTATTTAAATAAATAACAAAGTTAAGGGTGGAATCCTACTCCCACCCTATCACTTTCTACTTTTCACATATTTAACTATTTTGTATAAATTTTTAATTTAATTATATATGTTTTTTTTATTTTAATATATATTACAAATGCCCGATTCTCCGGAGTTAAACCGGCCTCCGGACTCCGGCCTGCCTATGGTCGACAACTTCACCCTGCTTTATTACGACCCTTACATGGAGCTTCCCAAATTTGAGGGCAGGGACCCCTCCAGCCTCTCTGAGGAGGAGCTTTATCGCAGAGACCTCTACAAGGCCCTCACTGAAATTGCCTCCCTCAGGGACGAGATTGCCAACAAGAACCACGCCCGTTACCTCACCGAGGACAAGCTAAGGATTCAGCTCAAGGACTCTCGGAACCAGACTAAGCACTTTGGCGTCCTCGGCAGCAACCAGTCTGCCCTTCTGCAGGCCATTGACTCCAACTACAAGCGTCTAAAGCTCCTTTACGAGAAGATTTACAGCCTCCAGATAAGGCTCCAGGGCCTTTACATCTCCCTCTGCGAGGCTCTCGAGGCTCGTTCTGACTACCTTTACGAGGTCCACAGGAAGTCTAGACTTTGCGCTACTAATTTATACGAGTATAGGAAAAGGGTTTAAAATATTACTTTAGTTTCACTACTTGTTTATAGACGAGTTCCAGTTTCGGCTGCGCCGAGAGTATCCAGTGCAGGTAGAACCTGAAGGGCGAGGAGAGCATCAGCAGGCACAGCTTGGCTATTGTCCTGTCCAGGTAGTATGGTACATCCTCCGTGTTAAGTATTTTGTAGTATTTGTACGACAGGTGTCTCGAGTGTCTTTCCATCCTTTTTGCGATGCTTATTCCCAGCAGCACGTTCGCCTTTGTTCCCAGCTTCGGCACCAGCTTCGAGTACTTGAACACCAGTTTTATTGTTTCAAATAACACTTTAAAATTTTTGAGGTTTATATCAAATTTCGGGTTTGACTTGAGGTTTGCGATGCTTCTCAGTGTGTAGAAGAGGAGGTAGAGGAGTTGGTTAAATCCGTTGATGATGTTATCGATTTGGAGGTCGTTGAACTTTTGACAAATTTTGAGTGATTCCAGGTTGATGTATCTGATGTGGACAAATCCGTAGCCGTCCGCCTGCGGCGCCTGCAGGGGCGCCGTGTCCTCGTACAGCAGGTTTCTGATGAACACTGACTCTGACTTGTACTGGTCCAGGTGGAAATGTCCTATTTTAACCTTTTTTAATCTTATGTTTTTTTTTCTTTTGTACTTTATTTGTATTGAGTGTTTATTATACAGGTTTGGGAATGTATGGTACACGTTTGACAGTATGTTTGAGAACGATGCCCAGGTTGAGAAATGTTGGTTAAATATGAGCACAAGTTTAAATTTAAAAATCGAGTTGACCAGCTCCTTGTCCAGGTATAAGGGCCTCAGGGTCTTATGAAAATCCAGGAGGAACGTCAGCAACTTCGACTTATTGTCGATCCAGCAGTTTTCGTAGTCCTTTTTAATCATCTGGTCGCAGAACGTGAGGTTGTCCTCCATGTCCTGGTTCAGCCTCGTGAACAGGAATGAGCTCATGTACAAATCATCGTAGGATATAGAGGTCGACAAAATCTGATTATAGGTCCTTTTTTTAATCATGTTAAGCAGAAGTATGAAGAGTCCGGGGAAGCTGAAGTTGGTCAGCAGCCTTTTGTAGTACGACGAGAAGAACTTGTAGAGCGCGTTGAGGAAGGTGATTCGGTACCTGCTGTGCGTTCCCAGGCAGTTGAATTCCTCGAATTTGTTAAAGTACCCCAGGTTCATGGCCTTGATTTTGTCCATGTAAATTGTGAACACGTACTTGAAGACCGATTCGTACTGGTTCTTCAGGTACGTGGTCACACAGTTGTTAAAATTTTTAATGAAGAACACTTCTGCGATAAACGGCTGGTCTGTCATGAGTATTTTGTCCTTAAACAGCTTATAAATCAGTTTTACCAGGAACTTATAGTGGGTGTTTTGGGGCGTCCTTTTCACCAAGAATCCCATTCTCGAGGTTGACAGGTACTTAACAAATGTGATTTTGAATCTTTTAAACCAGAGGTCTGTTACTAGCGTCTTTATTTCCCATAGAATTTGTTCCGTCGGGTGCAGCTTAATAAGTTCGTTTACCATCAGCGTTGCTTGGTACAGCTTCTCTCTCGATACCTTTTGCAGCTCTGCCGATAAACTCCTTCCTATTTTTCCGAAGCACGGGTTGGCGTGCAGCATGAAAAAGTTGAGGGACATCGACTTCATTTTGTAGTTCAGCCTCTTGTAGGACTCATTTCTCAAGAATGAGTTTAGTGCGAATGACGGCTCTTTCGTGTTAATCATCTCTTCGTATTGCTTCAGTTTATCTTCGCACAATTTAAGGTTGTGATTAGATTTTGGCTTCTTATTTCCTAGCAATGATACAAATGTTTTAGCTACTTCGTGCATATGCGATTCGTGTATGTATAAAAAGTTTCCTCCTTGTTCCTTGGAGTTATACATTCTAAATTTTTCAAAATAATTTTTTCCTTCGTTTTTTGGGGATTCTAGTGTTAACAACAGTATTAAAAAATCCTTTTGTTGTTGTGTGAGTATTGAATTCCCTCTTGAGAAGAAGAGACAGGTTCTGTATTTTTTGGGTAAGACATTTTTTGAATTTCGTAGGTTTTTAGGGTTATATACAAATTCTTCCACTACATTATCAAAAGATGCCTGATCGAGAATTGAAAATTCCTTAATATTAGGAAGTATTTCATGATAAAGGTTCTTTAAAATGAAAAATAAGAGGTAATGATCCGAAAGCTTAATATTATCATTTACTTCCCAATTTGAGGCGACAAATTGGACAAAATCATCTAAAATCATGATATATTACATTTTTAAAATCTAAAGGAGTGAATTTAGTTAAAATTAGAGGTGATTGGACATAGTCTACTTTGTAATGTGCGATAAAAATTAAGGACGTTGGGAGTCCAGGAAGTAGATTTATTTCAAAATAGATGCTATAAAATGTGATCTCTCATGGCAATTATAGTGAATATAATACAAAACAGGAAAACTAACAAATATTTTTCAAGTAATCTTCCACTTCCCCATAAAATGCAATAATTTGTTCAATTTACACAATAAATAAACACATTTTGGGCTTTAATTGTATATATAAATTTAGAAAAAATAAATGAGTCATGACCATGGGTCTGATGGACCTGGGTCTGGAAATAACGAATCTTTGTCCCACGGTCTCCAAGTAAACTCAATATACTGGGAAACAGGACATAGAACGTACCTACCCTTCTGGGCGAGCCTTCTAAAAAAATTTAGCCCCAAAATCATAGACGACAAGGTAAGTTTCGTCCCAGTAATAGATACACCTGTAGTTGAGAAGTCTGTTGGGAGAAGCTAAACCGGTTTCACACGAACCATTTGTATTCTACGGAGATTCGGCATACTTTAGAAGTTATTACGGAGATCCAGACGTAAACGTAGTATTTCCGCTAAAAAAAAGAACAAACTTCTGCTTTTCGCCAACGGGAAAATCAAGCCTATGTGAGTTGGAGCATAAGTACGAAAAATACGGACACGTAAAGGAGAATAAAAGCCAACAGGTGTTCAAAGAAGTGCTGAGATCAGCAAGGGAACTGGATAAAGGCAGGAAGGTCAAATGAAAATAACAATCTGTATACTTATATTTAAAATCGCAAATTCAATAGTTTTAAACAAAGGAAATCAGTTTAGTTTTATTAAAACGCAGTTTAACCACAAAAGTCATGTGAGATTAAGCAGATTCCAAACTGAGGAAGACTACACCACGGAGGACGAGGAAGCAGAACCACTTTTCACGGAGGAGGAACTTAAAAATATACAAGTAATTTAGAGTAAATATAAGAGTTATAGGAATACATTAAAAACATCGAGGAAGGAGTGTACGGAAGGGAAAAAAAGGAAGAATTCGAAAGAGTGAGAAGAGAGACAAGGGAAGAAGATATAGAAGACCCGAAAGAAATATTTAAAGAAAGAAACGAAGAATTAGAAAAAAAAATGAATCAAGTGTTTGACCTAAGTAACCTGGAAACAGAAGGAAAGTCAGTCAACATGGAAGAACTGGAGAGAAGGCTATGTGAAGGAGAAGTAAAAGAGGAGATTAACGTAGAGGAACTAAAGTCAATGGTACAAAGCATATATCGGAAAAAAGGATTAATTAATGAGCCGTTTAAAGCATTGGAAGTAGAAGGAATTAAATTAAACTGGAGACAGTCGTTAAACAGCCTGGAAATATGGTTCGAAGTTGAAAGTGAAACGAAAAAAAAAGATTATGAAATCGATTTTATGCCGTCAACAATCAAGGTAAAAAAAGAGGGAAAAATAGTACTGGAAAAAAAAGTAAGTTGAGATTTGAGGGAAAATAAATACACATAGCTAGCGGGGAAGGTGGAAGTGGACGGGTGCTTCTGGACAATGTATAAGAATCCTTCCACAGGAGAAAAGTACGTAAATATCAATTTGACGAAAAGGAGACCCAAATATAACAATATGTGGGATGAAGTCTTCAGCTAGGAGCCACCTTACAATTCAGAAAATATAATGTACTGTACATCAAACCAATATATATATATCACTCTAATCAGTCCTAAAAATTTGTTTACGATAAATCTGTTGTAATTATACCGCTGTTCTGGAAGTTAAAGGTGAAAGGTAAATCTGAGCCTAATATCATGCTGGTGCTGGACCTGGTCAAATTCGGGTTCAACGTCCTCAAATTCCTGCTCGCAATATCGCCGCTGCTGCTCATCGTACTCATTTTTGTAAAAAATAATAACCCTAAGCCTAAAAGATCATCGAAAGGATTTGATAGCGACGACGAATACCTGGAGGAAGACGATAAAACAAAATAATAAAAATTTGAAAAAAATCACATTATAAGCACAATATTGAGGATTTTAAGCGATTAACCTGGTTGTCGGAGCTAAAGGAACTGGTATTTTGAATTCTGTGACCACAAAGGGCCTGCTCACATTTTAGGAATCACCCGGAGTACACACCAAAATATTGAGCTGTAATTTAATAATTTCCGGTAATATTTGTTATAAATTACATATCTAAAGAGTTAGAATTTTATTTGATGAGTATATGAGATATTATCGAAGTATTTAAATAAGTATGATTTAAAAAAAGAAAAAATGAACAAATGAATGAGAATTGTGATAAATAAGGATTAATAAAGGCATTGAAAAGTTAAAATTGTAAAAAGAATGTAAAATTTTGGTAAATTTGGTAAAATAATGAGAAGTGCGGAAGGTGTATTAGGGTTTAGGGCGTGGGAGAATGTCATAAACATTTTAATTATAGTATTATTTTAATAATTGTTATTCATTTTAAATTTGTTATGAGTCATTTTTAGTCTCTCAAATGATGGCATCCATCATAAAAATTGAATGCTAGGAATTTTAAAAGCTCAAAGAATTTTTCAAAGAACCTTTTGTTATTTTAAATAAATTTCAATAATATGAAGTTAATACGAAAACTGTTGTCACTTCCGTCACTCAGGGCCACAAAACGTGCATTCCACAGCCTCTCAGTGGAACTGCAGGGAGAAGTTGTTACCACCTGCGGAAAATCGGTGTGCCGAAGGGTTTACATGGACAACCAGGCGACAACTACGTTGGACCCGAGAGTTCTAGACAGCATGATGCCGTATTTGACCCACGCCTTCGGAAATCCGCACTCAAGAACCCACTCGTTCGGATGGGAGGCGGAGAACGCAGTGGAAGAAGCAAGGTCGAGCATATCTTCGCTTTTAAATTGCGAAAGTAAGAACATAATATTCACCTCCGGAGCAACGGAGAGCAATAACCTGGCCATAAAGGGCGCAAAGTCGTTTTACGGAAGGTTAACAGAGTCAGAAGGGAAGTCGAAAAAGAATCACCTAATAACAACCCAAATAGAACATAAGTGCGTTCTGCAATCCTGCAGGCAGCTTGAAACGGAGGGGTATTCGGTGACGTACTTGAAGCCAGACAAGAAGGGGCTAATTTCACCAGAAGAAGTTAAGAAAAACATAAGGCCGGAAACCTTTTTGTGTAGCGTCATTCACCTGAATAACGAAATAGGAGTTATCCAAAACATAGAAGAAATTGGAAAGATATGCAGGGAAAACAAAGTCATATTTCACACTGATGCAGCTCAGAGCTTTGGAAAGCTGCCGATTGACCTGAAAAAACTAGATGTGGATTTACTGTCTATATCCGGCCATAAGATATACGGACCAAAGGGAGTGGGAGCGTTGTTCGTAAGAACGAAACCAAGAATAAGACTGCAGCCTGTGATAGACGGAGGAGGTCAGGAAAGGGGTCTGAGGTCAGGAACCGTTCCAACTGCACTGGTAGTGGGACTGGGAGCGGCTGCAAAAATAGCAAGTGTGGAGATGGAAAGGGACAAGGCGCACGTTGAAAGGCTCTTCAATAAACTACTTGAAGGACTAAGCACAATTGAACACGTCTCAGTAAACGGTTCAACAGATCCAGGAGAAAGATATTTTGGGAATTTAAACATGTCTTTTGAATTTATAGAAGGAGAATCGCTGATAATGTCACTGTCAAACTTCGCACTGAGTTCAGGTAATTTCCCACCAAATAACCAATTAAATAGGATCGGCGTGCACATCGGCCAGTTTGGAACCGAGTTACGTGCTTAGAAGCCTAGACGTAAGCGAGGAGTTGGCCCACACCTCAATAAGATTCGGACTGGGAAGATTCACGATGGAATCCGAGGTCGACCAGGTCCTCAAGGACGTCCACGAGGTTGTAACACGTTTGAGAAAGCTAAGTCCACTTTACGAAATGCATCTGGAGAAACAAGATAAAAACACGATGGTTTGGACCTGAATCTTAATTTTTTAAGTGTTAATGTACATGAGTGATCCAGAAGTGCCAACCCCGAATTAAGTCATGGGTAGTCTCACAAATTATACAGATGGTTTTCACAACTCGGTGGATTTTCAAGTGTTTAGGCTGCAAGAGCGCCGAAAAGGAAGAAACTGAGTACGTAGACCTCAGAAAAATAAAAAATGTGGACGACGTAATACACATAAAGGATATAGTAGTGTCAAACCCGAATCTGTATGTAGACAGTCCAAAATCACTGTTTATAACAAGTAAGAGTAAATAAAAGCTTATTTTACATAAATTTAGGAAAATCCTCAAGTAAGGAGAAAAATAAGTTTGGAACTGTAAAGCCCACATTTGCAGTAGAAATTAAGAACAAATGGCCTTCAGACATAAGTTCTGAAGACTCGAAACTTCTTGAAGGTCAATCCTTCGAAAATAATGAGTAAGTTACAATATAAATGTAGTTTGTGTGGTCATACTATTCACTGGCTAAACCACAATACACATTTCATCCCTCACATTTCCAATTTAGGCCAAATAAAATTGTGGTCCCTCTGTCTAACATATCTGGGTTTTTGGACCAGGACTATGGAAAACAGCAGCTCACGATCTCCCAATCCATTGCAATCGCCGAAAAAATATACCAAAATGAGAGGAAGATTATGATGAAATCTGCCAGAAGTGAAGAAAAGAATGCCCAGAAAACCAACTACCAGGAATCTGAGGAGTTGAAGGTTGACAAACCGGCAGAGGTTGAGCAAAATGTGGTTGAAATTCCCAAAGAGTTTAGATTAGGAAGCGGAGAATCCTTAAAAAGTACGATTAGTATGTGGGTAGAGAGTGAGAATGAATCCCAGAAGGAAGATGGAAACCTTATTTGTTATTTGAGTGAGTATGATGATGACGAGGAGACCATAACCGACAAGGTGTGGAAAATGTTTTTATCGGCAACCCGTGGTTTCGGTAATAAGGAATATTCAAAATATCATGAATTTGGAGACGAAGTGGTCACCTATGAGAGGACTAAGGGAGGTTACCTTTCCAAGAGTGGGTTTGGTGAGGAAAGGAAAAACGGCCTTGAGTCTAATGGAAATGTTTACGGCTTTACTCCTCAGCGTGAAACTGGAATCGTTGAGGGTACGATTAAGAGAATGAATCAAATTTTTTAATAAATTCTTTATATGTATATCTATAAATGCGGCAAATTCTTTTCCTTGTTAAGAATGTTGTGCTACTGGCTTACTTTTTAAAATTTTATTTTAATGTGTTTGTTAAATTACAGATGAGGGATATTTTATCAACTTTCTTATAATCCTTAAACTGTAATCCCGTTATTTTACATGTTTTTTCATTAATTGTGTAAAATTGTGTATATTAGTCGATCGCATTAAAAACTACTAACCCCTGAATATAACATAGATTCCCCCTTAAAAATTAATGATACCATCCCAACCGGCCATACCTTATAAAAACTGTCAACTATCTGTTATCTGAATGGACATAAAGGAGCCAAAGGAGGTTTGTGAAATCAAAAATGAGCCAAAACTTAACGGAAGCGAATCACACGGGGAAGAAAAAAGAGAAGAAGAAAATAAAGAAGAAAATAACGAAAGACAGTTGGAACTGTTAAAAATTAAGGAAAAATTAAACCATTATTCAGATGTACTGTCTAAAACAAACAACTTAACATACTGCTCAGTGGACGGACTGGACTCGGGACTGCCCCTAACACCGGACGAGAACGGAGTAATCAAAAGTGAGGGAGAATCAGCGCCAAACGATGTAGTAACACAGAAATTCGGACAAGATTATTACCCAGAGTCAGTGATACCGGCATACTATACGTGGTTCCAAGGAGACGGATCAGTGGTGAGATACGTAATCGATTTCGTCCTGTACACCTGCAAGGGAGACCGGTTCGTGCACCTGGAACACCTGGGAAGATACGAGTCCAAAATAGTAATGTTCTGCAAAGTTAGACACATAGGAACAGTGCATACGGCGGAAGAAATAATGGAGACGGAACACCCGTGGATCAACTCCTTTAAAAATAAAAAAAAATTAGAAGCACACGAAGGGATGCTCAAAGTGCCCAGAAAAATGAGGTCGTTCTCGTCCAAAGTGGTGCTCGTGGACTGGTTCCTGGACGTGGCGACGTCGCAGGACTCGCCGCCATGCGTGTGGGTGGTGTCGGACAACGACGTGTACTACAGAATAGACAGGCCCTCGGGAGGGTACTATAACTCGTACGTGCCGTTCAAAATGATATTCGACCTGTCGACGAGATTAGTGAAGGAGATGCAGTCAGAAACAGATAAGTCATTCAAAGAAGTGATCGTGTCAATGACAAAACCGTCCAAATTCTACAACCAAGAAAAGTACAACCAAAGCGAACACAAGGAAAAAACAGAAGGAAGCGAAAGTGAAATTAAAGAAGAATTGACGATTTGGGGAGCACCAGTGACGATCTACGGGTCGAGTCCGACCGACATATACAAAAACCTAGACTTCATATTCACAGAGTGCCGGTACTACTACACGATGTTCGGAACAAGTAAACTGGAGAAGTACCTGACCGAACTGGTTAGCAGCCTGAAGGAGCAGTCGCCGTTCCACTACTTTGACGAAAAATTCATGAAATTGGAATTTGAAGGGAAAAATAAACTGGCAAACCAATTCAAGGAGGAGCTGACAATAGAAGGAGCAGAGCTGTCAAAATTTAGTCAGACTCAAAAATTGTTAAAACAACAAAAACAAGGGAAAAAAGTACCGAGAAATAAAAAGTTTGATATTGAAGTGTACAATAACCAGTACAGCATGAACGATAAAAAAAGTAGAAGCGGAAGAGTGATAAGAAATAAAGCAGTGTCAGAAATAGAACCGGTAGTTAGAAAGCACGTGCCACAAACAGAGTCACAAAAAAGAGAAGAATACAGAAAAGCGGCAGAATTAGAAGCAAAATGCGACGGACTGTTGCTGCCGTTCAACTTTGACTGGTCGAACTATAACACGTGCTCAGAAGCATCGGAGTCGGACACCTCAGTGCCGGTGCTGAAAAGTGACGTGGAGGTGGAGCTGAACAACGCAAAGTACTACCCGAGAGATATACCGCTGAGAACGCTGAAGTTTTACGGAACGGACGAAATAGTGGACCTGATAGACATAACGAGAAACTTCTCAGTGCCGAGCATGGCAACACCGCCGCTCTTGCCAAAAATAACATTCGTACAACTGGAAGCAAACCTTCTATACACGAGCAGCATGAACGAATATAGACCGAGTGAGATGTCGTCGTTCGAAGTGGCGAGTCCAGTGTGCCTGTGTAACAACAAGAGATTTAATAACATCATGAGAGACCTAAACATAGTGACAAACGAGGTTGAATTAGAAGGAGGAATGAATAATACAGAACATAAAGAAAAAGAGAAAGAAAAGGATAAAGGAGATAATACAAACGAAGAGGAGGAATACGAAGATGGGTTGCAGTGGATATACTACCTCAGTAAGAACCTAGTAGGTGAGTTTCAATCAAAAATAAAATTAAATAAATAAAATTTAGATGAGAATGAACTGGAGTACCCGGAGGACCTGGAGGAAGGAACCATAGGAAGAATGTACGTGGGCTTAATGGGAGAATTTAGAAAGTTTGCGGATAAATACGGGTTTGATCTGTACGTCCAAAACCTGAGAGAGAGCGGAGAACTGACAGATAAAAAGAAAGAAGTGCAGGAAAGGGACCTGGGAGTGGCAATAACAGACGCAGAATTGGCGAGAGATTTTGTGACGACTAACGGAGGATGCATGTACAGGGGAAGGTACAAGAGATTCGGACCGGACGCAGACTCACTGCTGCCATACGTAAACTCAACGAGGTGGAACAAAAGATTTAAAAAATTTCAAAGAGTAGTCACAGTATCAACCAATTATAGGTAAAAATAAATAAATAAATAGTTATCTATTTATTATTGCTATAACAACAACAATAATAATAATAGTAATATTAATAATAGTAATAGTAATA
>JAQQTN010000044.1:7847-25910 GCA_029379255.1 Theileria luwenshuni
TGGTGATGGATTTTCAGGCATTCATTGGAATTGGGAAGTATCAATATGGGCGGAGATATTTCAGATAGTTTAAGTTTCTTAAATTCATCGTTTCCCCTGAAGAATTTGATTAGATTGGGTATATAGTCTAATTTTGAGTTCAATTTTTCCCATTTAATTTACACACTTGAGGAGTTTGAGGATGTCCCTGTTTAAAACGGCTGTAACCAGGGTCCTGTTGTCCAAATTCTGAAAAATAACCTTTATTTAGATTAAATCTTACGTTGTGGTCATTAACCAGGGACATTATTCCCTGAGAGACTCCATTGCAGACATCTTCGTTTTTTTCTCCGGAGTCCTTCTGCATCATAATTGAAAGAGCCAAGTGAAAGCTTATTAATAATTTTACAAGAAACATCGTCGTAATAATGTACATGTTTAAATATAACGGTTTTGCGATTGGAAATAAGTATTAGTTACAAGGCCAAATAACTCGAAAATTTATTCACACATTTCTCAATTGTCGTGAATTATAGGTTTATTTAAAATTCTGATATCTATATGTTCATTTATTTTTACTGATTTCAAGGTTAACACTAGTTTAATCGATTAGACTGTTGTAGTGCTCCATCAACCATCAAATCAAGATATCTCGGATTCTACCAACATAAATACAAGCTTTAAAAAGTTAAGGTATAACATACTTAAAATATAAAATTAAAGTTATAATACAACTAAAAAAGGGAAAGAAAAAGGAAAAACAAGACAAACAAGGTTACCCCGAAGAATAACCAAGTTGATGTGGCCTCGGAAAGTGAGAGAGAAGAGTATCTGGGCACCAAAAAGTCCCTGAAGTTTTTTTAGTATTTATTGGTATCATACCAGAATTTATTTAGTTGATTCTTTACGGATGAATAGAAGTTTGAAAAGAAACTTCCGGATCCAGATGCCCTAGATATTAAAACATTAACAGGTGATTTGATTACCCTGAGTAGGTATTTTCACGGGTACTTCCAGTGTAGGGGTTATTATTGTAGCTGAAAGTTTGATATTAGAAACAAGTCATATATTTCTAATTAACTGAAATTTATCAATTAAATACCTATCACTTGGGTCAAGTGTCGTATAAACGTCATCTTGTAGAACGTGGTGGGATCCTTCCCTCTGAATTGTGAAATTTAAGGGATATGTTTAAAGTACCACAAAGCGTCGTTCCCTGTATTGTTCCTTCTGCTGTTGTTTGTACTCATACAGAGGGTCTTGAGAAGAAGTTTCTGCCATTCCTTCTGACCTAAATGATTTGATTAACGAACTTTTTAGGGGAATAGTAAAATAGGAGTGTATTCTAACATGGAGTAAAAATGTTAAAATTACTTAAAGGATGAGGAACAAATCACAAAAATCAAAAACTATATCTAAATTCTAATATGAATAAACTGTTTCAGACATCGTATAGTTCAAAATTGTACTGAATTAGGCTGTTACGATTCCGTTGATGTGGATATGGGGAATTTAAAAGGAAAATATCTAACTTTCAATCACTTTAAATATATTTATTTATTTATTTTAATAGTATTCATTTTTATGTCTATTCCGAGTGAGGTTCTGAAATTTTTCCCCTCAAAATCTCTCATTTAATCTGTATTACCACTGTTGTTTTTTTTATATATTTTAATAATTTTGATTTTATTAGATTCCAAATTACATAGAATCGCTCTTTAATTCTTGTATTGAATGGTTTTCCTCACCTTTTATTTATTTCTTCTTCTTTTCTGTTACCTTCGCCTTTAATTATTTTATTATCTATTTTGTTTAGTTATTTTAAATATACTATTTCCCTCGTTTTTTCTATATAGTTATTATTTATATATCCTTTTAGGCTACACCATGTATCGTCGCCCCCTTTACATAAAAATAAACCCCTAAAACAGTTAGAATCTTTAATTTTATGTTATGACCCTCTTATGTGTGATCTGAAAAATAAATTATAAACATAAATTATGCTCTTGTTATAATTTTACCTATTGTTGGGTCTTTGTAACACATTGTGTACAATAGTATTTGGTTTTTAAAATGAATTTTTATATTTTAAAGTAAAATATGGTTTGTGTTTAAATGTGCAATAGTAAAAATATGTATTTTAGTAAGTAGAGGCCCCTTTCAAAATAAAATAATCGGTTCAAATGTACAACGCTGAATCGCAACTGGATGTATTGTTACAAAATGAAAACAATCATATACAAATCAAGCGTGAAAATAACGGAGTCGGAAATGATTCATCTAGAAGATCGTCAATAAATAGTTTCGAACAAAATAGTGTATTTAACTCAACGATTTACTCTCATAGGAACTTCAGAACAAACGGATCAAACTACGAAAACAATATATTAAAAGGTAAAAACTGTAAATAAAATAAAAAAAGTTACACATTTAAGAAGATGTGTCAAAATCTTTAGTTAAAAATTAAAACAAATATAGGCAGACAGGATTCCTACCAATATACCAACGAACCACAGTACCAGGATTCGTCAAACCTATACAGTAAATCAAGCATAGAATACGGAAATGAGTTATCAAGAAGCCAAAACTATGGATCAGAAGAAGTGTATGAAAAGGAAGAATATCAACCAAACATATGCAAAGGAATAGCAGGATTTGAAACGGGACTGTACGGAAATATACAAATAGGCGATTTCGGAGGATTGGGAAGAGGTTTCGAAAATGATACGTAAGGAAATATTTAGTTATAAAAATAATAATAACAATAATAACAATAATAATAATAATAATAACGTTAATTAGGTCTTTGCCAATAGCAAACATCGGAAGGCTGATGAAAAGCGTGCTGCCAAACAGCGCGAAAATCGCCAAACAAGCAAAAGACATGATCAGAGACTGCGTAACCGAGTTCATCTTCTTCATATCAAGCGAGGTAAGTAGGAGTGAGTGAAAAAAAATAATTATGATTTATAAAAAGTTTCCATTAGAACCAGTAGTTAGAAATAAAAGATATTGTGGATAAGAGTTAAAGAATGTGGAAGGAAGGAAACTTAAATATTATAGGCAACATGAATGTTCAGGCGTCTGATCAATGTACAATGGAAAGAAGGAAAACTCTAAATGCAGATGATATATTCGTTGCAATGAATAAGTTGGGGTTCGAAAACTACTATAAACCCCTCAAAATGTATCATAATAAGTGGAGAGAAATCAGGGAACAAAACCTGATACAAAACAACCCAAGAAGCCAATAATTTTAACACATACATTTAATATTCTGGAAAATTGTAATGTAATAAGCCTAAAATAAATGCCACTATATAGTATGTAAAATATGCAGAGACCCAGAGAGGAAAGTATCTCGAAAGCTTGGGTGAGTAGAATCACGTCTGAAAGTTTAGAAAGTTTCAAATAAATAATAATTAGCATAATTAAGCACATCTAATTTTTATTTTCAGGCGAAATATGCCAAAAATGTTGTAAAAAAATGTGTGTGGGTTCTGACAAAGTCGTTCAGTGAAAGGATGCCGCAGGAATTATCAAAATGTGAGAGATGTGTAAATATCTAGGGGAATAAATAGCTTTAAAAGTTGTTATTAATGCTATAAATTGGAATTTTAGGGGATTTCTTGGGACCCTTCTTAATATCAGTTGTGTTTTCAGTGTAGGTGTAGAGAAGTCACATTTTACAATTTATCGCAGGACGGTATACAGGCCGTGGAGAAAGGACGGTTCCAACGGGCTTTTAGTAGCTTTGGGCCTGTTCTTTTTGACTCTGTGGCTTGGACCGGTAATTTCAGGAATCAACGCCTCGTATTTGGGATCATATGTGTAAGTGGAAATTTAACCAATTTTACCCAAATATATGTAATTTCAGGCACTCCTACTCTATTTTGTCAACTACCATGTATATGCTTCTGCCTCTTTGCATGGCTTCGATTTTGTCTCTACCCTTTGCATTCCCAATAAGGTCAATACTGATCATACCTTCCTTTCTGTATTCCTCAATGAGTAAGCAGATTTTAGTTAAATTTTATCCCTTTTAGTCTCATATCGGTTTTTTAAGAATCATACGCCTGAAAACAAGCACCTTCTGTCTTTTCAGCCAGTTTTGATGTTCTACTCAATTTTCACAATGATAGCAATATTAAACTAATGTAATATATCAGCTTGTTATATTTACTCGTTTCTTTACATTTTTGGCCTTTTTTTGTGAATTGGTTAATTTTGAAGGTACATGTGTACTGAAGGTGTGTCACTGGTTCCCATAGTTATTCTGTTGCACATTTTTCATAATTACTTTTTAATATTTTTTCATAATGTACATTAGATTATTTTAAATTATCCTATTTTAAACATTAATTTATGAAGTTTGGTTCTGTTTTCAGACTTTATATTCCAACTTCACCTTGTTACCATGTATACTATTCTCCAAATTGGGGTTTTCCTGATTTCAGGACTAACTTTCGTGGCATCTTCTGCCAATTGTAGTCTAGTTAATGATAACTTATTCGGATTGTCAACCGTGATAGGACCTGACACCTATGGGATCCTGGATCAGTACAAACGATCCTATTTGGAGGGATTTTTACAGATTTTGGCCCCCGAAGTTAGCGTTGGCCAATACCTTCAGTTTGCTTCGAAGTTAGACGAAGTCTCCTCAAAAGTTTTCAGCAAATACAAGCAGGTTAACGGAATTTTCATGAGCACATCTAGATTTTACTACAATTACAGGCACTCCGGAAATGTGTTTGCAGTTATATCGCAATTTGTTAAGCATGGGTTTCTCTCTAACAAGTATATGACTCCGATTTTGCCAGAAACCTGCGCCTGTCACCCAATCAACACAGCAGCAGGTACGACTAATTTAATAGTAAATGACTCTCAGGCAGAATTTACATTGAATCTAACGTAAATTTGGACTACTACCGTCGGAAAATATCCGAGGATAAGTCCAACATATACTATGAGGACCTCATAATGAAGTACAACGGACACGGGCTGTTGAAGGAACACTTCAGATATAACATGACTAACAGGTACCCGAAGGAATTCCCGAACAGTATGAAGGTTTTCACCCAGTACCCAGGTAATGACCAGATTAAAATATTTATTTTAGTGGAAGATAATGTTGACTATAATAAGTTCGTGTACATGACGGGGCACGGAGGAGATTCCTACCTCCAGTTTCAGGCAAAGGACTTCATCTCCTCCCTGGAAATGGCACAAAATTTTAAGGAAATGCATATCAAGGAGCCTAACATGAAGATATTCACGATTTTGGATACGTGTCAGGCCTCAACGATGTACAACTACCTGGACAAATCAATTCCCTTGGCCTGGGTGGCCTCCAGCGTCAAGGGAGAAAGCAGTTACAGCCACAACCCGAACCCGTACATTTCGATCTCGACTTGCGACAAATTCACGTTCATGTTCAACAACTTCCTAAACACGGTTCTTTCAGGGATTTTGGAAGGAACGGCCAAGGCCTCGATATCCAGACTCTCACTCAAGCAATTTGTGAGAAACTTCGAAAGGAATACTAAAAAGGAAAGAATCGCATACGACGTAAGCAAAAACATATACGATGAAGAAGAGAAGAATAAGAAGCTGGAAAAGGTTTACCTGGGCCAATTTATCTTCAATTATCGCAAACTGTACCTCAACTCGCTGAAATTCCACGTGGAAAAAAGCCCACAAAGTACCAGTGGCAAATTTAAAACATTCAAAATTCGAGATTTAAAAAACTTCGAAAGTAGAGAAAATGAGTCATATTTGGAAAAGATGAAGAGATTTTTAAAAAATGAGTAAACTTGTCCACACAAAGAACCACCAGGAATCACAGCAAGATGTACTTGAATCAGCTTCTAATTTCTTCAATTTTTAGGAATTGATATTTGAAGGTTAATTCCCTGAAATAAGTCCCTTGGGGCCATTAATTTGGTAATTTCGTCCTCTGCCATCGTACACATGTCTATCTCCTGGTTTGGTAGGTCTTCCAGAATTCACTGGCCAATTTATGAATTTTGACACTTTCTCGTTGATTTTGTCTTAAATGCTGACTATTTTTTAGAAATGAGGGAATTTTGTTGAGATTCGCTGTAATGTGTGAGGTTATTGTCCTAATCAATCAAGTAAGTGCACATTTATATTTGAGGCCAGATTTATGTTTTTTTGTATATTATATGATGTAGAGTATTAGTTGAGTTTATATGTGCTAAAAATCTCATTTAAATGGAGCACGAAGATAACTGTCCCTGGCTCACCAGCGAACGGAACACCTCCTTGATTCATACTCTCCCAAACAGCTGTAAAAACAGAAAATGCTCCGTTTGGAAAGACCTAAAGGGATGGTTCGGATATCTGGGAAGCAGCCTCCCGCTTCTAGCCTTTAGGGAGATATACAGGGACGTGGCCCATGACGGATCAGGGTATTTTGTCTAATTTTCATAAATACAAAAGATAATATATATTAATTGATATAATTATTACACTTATTATATTCCCTTGCTTATAACTACTTCTGTGGAAAATGTGTAAATATTTTACATAACTTAGTAACGTGTTAACGCCCCTTCAGAGTGTACGAAAGAATGGCCCTGGAAGGGGGCAAAATTCTGAAGGACGTGGTCGAGCTTCAGGTAGTCAGAGGAGGAAAGGAAGAGCTGTACCTCAACGGAGTAGCAAGATTAGTCTTCGGAGAATCACACGAATCATACTTTAAATTTGTAAACGAGTTACACCTCCAGAAAATGTCGGACTTGGTTAACGATACCATGGTACTGTACAATTTTGCAAAGCTGTACCTGGCAGGAGCACAGACGCTCACGTCGCCCAGATCAGCAGCAAACTACGTAAGAGTTTGTGTAGCGTTCTCAGTAAACGAGATAGCAGGAAGCACAAACCACTCACCAGCACCAGAGTGGATCGGAACACTAATTCAGCACGTATATCACTGCCAAAAGTGAGTTTAATATTTAACTGAATTCCTTTCAGGTTTAGACACCTGCAGTACGGCTGTGATAATCTC
Source organism: Theileria luwenshuni (assembly GCA_029379255.1). Classification (NCBI taxonomy): domain Eukaryota; phylum Apicomplexa; class Aconoidasida; order Piroplasmida; family Theileriidae; genus Theileria; species Theileria luwenshuni. The sequence goes on from JAQQTN010000044.1 coordinate 14,857, forward strand.
CTGCTAACAAACTTGCATAGATACATGGGATACAAGTGTAAGATTAGACCAAAAGCATGTGTATTTAGTCAAGGAGCTGTTGCCGAGGATCAAAGAATGCTTCACGAACTTGCAAAATACTCCACATGTAAGGGATAATTACCTTAGTTTTGACGTCTGGTGATATAAACCTTTTAGGGAACTGAGGTACACGGCTTCGTACTCCTGGACACGTTCGCAAGAGACTACTTTGTGGAACTCTACAAGGTAATTCAGTGCTTAATAAAAGGTTTAGCTGTACTACGGAGATGAAACCAAAGCGGAGGAATTTTCAAAAAATGAAGTAGTGAGGTTCCTGAACAGCAAAGCACTGGAACTGTTCGCATGTGTACACATGAAATTACACCTGATTTTTTTTAATGAAAATTTAAACGTAATGACACAAAGGTCAATGAGAGAAACTAAAATAATATTCATGTAAGTTGAAGGAATTAATATTTATAGAAATCTACTCGGGGCCTGTTGGTCTATATCGCAAAAAGAAACGAGAAATAACTGGCTGACAAACCTTTTTCAAACATTGAGACAAGTAAGAAAAGTAATATATAAAGAGTGTTAGATACAACTGAGCTTAATGGCATATGAGTCGGGAACGAGGACGCTAACAGAGTCGTACCTGGGAATGCCGGAATTCAAAAGAGAAAGTTTAGCAAAAGATAAATTTGAGTTACTCCTGAACCCGAAAAAATTGAAACTCAAGGGATCAGGAGGAGAAATGTCACAAGAAGGAGAAAGAGAATACCAAAAGTTTGAACCATTTGGAGGAGAAAAAGACGTAAGTCCGGGAAAAGAAGCACTGGTAAAGCTGGGAGGAGGATTGGTAGAAGCATGTGGATACGTGCAACAGTTTCTGTTGGAAAACGCAAATAGACTGTTCCAAAAAACATGCCTGGATAACGGAGGAGGTAACCAGGGAGAAGGATTAAAAGATAAAAAAACAGGTATTGTCATAATTAAATTGAGATTATCCTTAATTAATGTGTAAATACAAAATAAATAAATTTTAGAAGTAATGGGACAACAAGGAGTGTTGCCAGTGAACGTGAGATACGAGGAGAAGGCAGACGTAGCACACATCCAAATACCCCTGGGAAAAATCTCATCGGCAAAAAACCTAAATTATCGTACCCTGCTAAAAAACAAGGATAGAAAACTCATGGAGCTCTCAATCAATAACTTTGAACAGGACTTCCCCTCCTTCTGTGTAAAAGTTCCAACCAAGAAATATTAAAAATTTATTTTAATTTAATTTTTTGTATTATATTCCTTAAAATATCGCAAATCAAATGCATTTTGATGTAAAAAATATAATTGCAGTACATAGTTGTAAAGGGGGAGTAGGAAAGTCGACAGTGGCGGCAGGCCTAGCTCTCACCTTCGCTTCTAGAGGGATTCGAGTTGGAATTTGTGATTTGGACATTTGTGGGCCCAGTTTGGCCGAATTATTCTCTATAAACAGAGATTCTGTGAAATGGAGAGAAGTGGAATCCCCAAAAGGGAATTCTGACTCAAAATGTGATGAAAAGACAATTAAACTGTCATATTCAGACCATTGTTCGTTCTCTAACCCAGATAAAACAGAAAAAACAATGGTTTTAGAGCCTAAAGAGTTGCAGGGAATTAAAATTATGTCGTCTGAATTCCTGAGATCGAAGGACTACATCGTATCTTATTTACTTCCATAAATCTTTTTCAGGGATATTCGGCTTACAGAGGGCCTATAATAGATCAGCTGTGCTACGAAATGGTGTATAAAACTGACTGGAAGGCCCTGGATTATCTAATCCTGGACCTGCCTCCGGGGACCAGCGATGTGATAATATCCCTGGTCGAGAACATAAGTATCACAGGGTCAATTTTGGTAACTACACCTCACGTATTGAGGTATTTTAGAAAATATTATTAAACTAATGGATATAAATAATTAACTTACAGCAATAACGACCTGGTCAAGGGGATTAAGCTGTTCAAGGACCTGGAAATACCGATTCTCTCAATAGTGGAAAACATGTCGTACTTTCGATGCGATTCATGCTGTAATATAAATCACGTATTCGGGCCTTCAAGGGTGGAGTCGATTTGTGAAGAGTACCAAATAGAACATTTCATAAAGTTGCCCTTAATGTCGTCTGATCAAAGGAACACCCTTCTAAATGGACATGGAGAACCGAAACCCTCATTGATGAACATTACAATGATTGGCCAGTATCACGACTCCAAATCTGTAAAGGAATCATTCGATAGTCTTTTAGATTACCTGGAGTTTAAGTTAAAATCTGTAAATCGCACAACATTCAAAAAAAGGTTGGTTAAATGGATAACTCATATTTTTAGTCCAGAGAGAATTGAGTCGGAGTGTTCTTTGAAGGGAAAAATTCACAATGGAACAACAACATCGGAAATAGACTGGTAGCTGTGTGAATTCACAAATGTAATGCCCATACATTTAATGTATTAAGTATAGAATACATAATTAAAGGTTTGAATTAGGTAGATAAGTTTTGTGTACATGTAATGTTAAAAGGGTGACTCGGACTCTGTGGAATCTCCATTGGTTAATTGGGAATTTTAGGTTGGTAAAATATGTGATAATGATTACTGTTGGTAATGTGGATATTTGAGGGATTTAAATTTGAAGTTGGAAATGATAAAGGATCGACCCAGAAATTTTGAACATTCACAATAAAATATGCAAGATTCCAAAGAAAATAAAGATTGAAGGCTTTCCAGGGATATTTTAAATGTAAAATCGGGTGATTATGTACATGAAATTAGAAGTAACTTAAGGACGATTCCCCCATCGATAGAGCAAAGGCCTGCACATACCGAGGAAGGTTCACAAAACCTGGCATGTGTATGATTTTATGAATTGATTTATGAAGGGCCTAGCTAGATTTGTTGTTTTATTTGCGTATTTTCAACTCAGTAAACTAGTTGTAAACGCGATAGAATCCGATAGCGAAAGAGGTAGCATCGATTCTAGGACCAGCAGTGTCAGCTCAAGCTTCAGTTCAGTGAGAGATAGTTTAAAGGGACACATCTCGGACATAGATGAAGAAATTTTTGAAATTGATGTTCCAATTGATCAATTAAAACTTGACTTAAGTGACATTAACCTGGACCTGTTCACAGTCAAGGATGACTACTATAGGGGTTATTCGTCAAAAGTGATACAACTTAAGGAACCTAAGACTAATGTAAAGATAGTGGACGGAAACATTACTATACATGAACGTGGAACAAATGAAAAATTCATTCAATGTACACTAAATAGTAACAAAAATGACACATACATCAAATATGATTATATGGGAGGTAGGTCAAGAATATACTCGTTGATATACTACAAAAGAAATGGAGAATGGATAATAACAGACGAAGATTTAATATCAGAATTGGAAAAAGGAGATTTAGAATTAAGTGGTCTGAGTGCTAATTATGGTGACGATGATAAATGTGGACCAAGATATAGCAAGTCAATCGATGAACTGTACATAAGGTTTGACCTAGATATTAACACTAGAGGGGAAAATGAAAATGTTGACTTCAGAGAATGTTACATACAGGATATACACAGTCTGGTTTACATAATAAAAAACGGTTACAGAGTAAACAAAATAACACAGGGAGACAACAAGGTATGTGATGTAGAAAAGGGAGAAAAATGTTTTTATATAGTGGCACTGATGGAGGAGAATTACCCAAAACTGATAATGACGCTGAATAATAAATCAGATGAAATAGTAAAACATTTTTTCATGAAGATAGATTATGTATGGAAAAAAATATCGAAGGAAGAATACTATAATCAGAGTTTACAGATAAAGGAAAAAACAAAAGAAAAGGAAGACATAGAACTGGATATAAGAACGAGAAACGATAGTAGCCAAGTTCTCTTCATCGACAGCGATTTTGACAACATACACACACAGATATTTACACCGAAGTTGGGATACTCGTTTAAAAACATTAAGATTAAGGACTACCTAATATGGGAGAGGAAAAAATCAGAGTGTCAAATCGTGTTAGTAAGGTTTCTTAACAATTACCCATCGTACATACACCTAATCATGCCCAAGGGAGTCCAAGATGAGTTCTACTATATGAAGAAAAAATTCATAAAAGAAATCTTCAAAAAGATAAAGAGGACCAAATACGAAGGAACTTGGAATAAAATAGATGAGAGGAGGTACTCAAGTGGAATAGTGCCCCTGAAGATGAGTCCGCCAATCAATCTTAAGTCAAACAAGTTTGTGCTGGATATAAACTCAAAAACAGACAACGAAATATACATGTACAGAAATTGGTTCCCTTTCGGGCTGGAAAACTACATATACATGGCAAAAGACGGATACAAAATCTCAATGGTACAAGAAAATGAAAAAAAAATATGGAGGTCTAAGAAGTCAGAATTTGGATCATTCGTGTTAGTGGTGTTGAAGGATCAAGAGCCAAATCTGGTAGATGTGGTGTCATTCGACGCAAATATAGAGTCAAAACACTACTACTTTGAAAAATTTGATGGAATATGGAATGAGATAACACAAGCTGAGTTTATAAATAAAAGAAATGAGCTAGCGAATTTATGCAATGGAAGTAACAATGAAGATAATACGCCTTACAAGGATGTTGATTTAAACGTATCAGATAAGAAGAAGTTTGTGTTTATGCAATATGACTTCGACGGAATGGACACAATAATACTGATTCCAAACAAAGACAATAAAGTGGGAAGAGTGTTATACAAAGGGAAACAAATATGGAAAAGAAAAGACGAAGACTGTGCAATGATCATTGCAAGGCTTAACTATGGAGAACCTTACTTCGTAAACATAGTTAAACCGGGAAATAAATCTGAGGAATTCTTCTACATTTCACCAATAAAAGAAAACTTATTTGATTCCAATAAATGGAAGAGAGTGGAATTCGATCATATGAAGGCACAAATCACCAACTTCAGACTAAAGCCATACATACAACACTCATACAAGGAGTACAAACTAGACATAACCAAAGATATCAAGGACGGAAAATGTTCCTTCAAGTGTGGAGACTTCTACAACATACCTAGTTGCTACTACATAACAAAGTCAGGACACGCAATCACCAAAGTGGTGGAGGGAGATAAGGTTCTGTGGAGAAGCAGGAACGGAGAATACGCACCCTACGCAATAATCCTCTATAAAGACAATTTACCAAAGCTGATCTTTTTACTAGTGAATAAATCAACAATGCAAATCAACGAGACAAGAAGTATATACTTTAAAAGAAAAAAAGAGGGATGGATACCAATATACGATGATAAGGAATTCATATATAAACTGAACCAAATGGAAGTAATACAAAAAAATCTAGAGGAATTTAAATTGGATATAAACCAGAGGAAAGACAACGAAAAGCTGGTATTTTTCGAAGATGAACTGGGAGTGAGAAACATTATACTTTACTTCCCTAATAAAAATTACAGATTAGTTGAACTTAATGACGGGAACCAAGTTATCTGGAAAACAGATGCCCAAAACCACATGGTGTCAGTAAAGTGCTACCTAATCAATAACAACCCATACTTAATTAGAGTGAGATATAGACACAGGAAAATACAATTTAAAGACTTTGAAAAGGTGGGATCCAAGTGGGTTGAAATAGACTCTCTGACTTATTTAGTGAAGATCCTGACCCTAAACGATGTGTTCTTCAGCGAACTTAACGTGATCAAAAGCAGCCTGTTTAACAAGACGGTAATGGAAATAGGATCTGACTCAAGTGAGAGAAGAGAAGAAGATTCATTAAAAGGATCCAATAAACTTACAGGATCATCAGAAATGGAAAATTATCAGGAAGAAATACAATTTGATCTAATAGATAGAGAGCCCTCAATCACCTCAGTTGAGTCGGTGTTTAACGCCATAGGAGCCAAGGAGGAAAGTCAAAGTATAAGCTCGGCAGGAGACGTTTTTGACCAAGGAATGGAAACCTATGCCTCTTCAATTCTAAACATAATAGATATCAATTTTAACTCTTTCAAATTCTCAGACAACATATACAAAAACAATCTCCATAGAGCAGTGGAAGTAAATTATGGTTACAAGGTTACAAAGGTAGTGGAGGGGAAAATATTAATACATGAACTAAAAAGTGATGAAAACCTATTCAGGTGTATAATATACCATAAAGAAGGAATACCAGAGTTAGTTGACATTTTTGTACAAGATAGAAACAAAAGATTGACCTATTATATATACTCAAAGAGGGAAGGAGAGTGGGTTATGACCTACATCAAAAGTTCAGATTTGATGTACAGACTGTACAGATACCTGAGTAGGCCAATCAAAAAGTATGTAAAGCTGGAGTTGGAGGATAAAGACGAAGAGAATTTCGAATGGGAGGAAAAAAGGTTTACAAGGTATCTTTATACGAGTATTTCACCAAAACCGGAAAGATCAGTGACAAAAGTAACATACCAAGGAACTGTTATTCACAGACTCAGAAAGACACAGACTCTTACATGGGCATTCTTATATAAAATGGAAGATGACCAAGAAGTGCTGGACCTGTTTGTTGTGGAATATGATGGAAGATTGAACTGTTACGTGTACAAGAGAGACTCAGAAGGATGGAAGTTGGACTACTCAAAGGAGAGTGATCAGACAAATCCAGCTGATTCAGCAGCTAACAGGTTCAAGGAATTTGTAAAACATAAAATGATAGATACCTGTGAAGAAGGACCTTTGGAACACAGAGACCAAGAAGAAACTGTTATAAACCTCAACGAACAAAAACCCTCATTTGAATACACAATAGAAGAAGTCCTGTGTAAGATGTTCAGACCCAAAAGATATGAAAAAGTAATAAAACTAATGGATGAGGAAGAGGATATATTTGAAATACCAGAATCTAAGAGTCTGCTGGCATCCTTCTTGTACGAGAAAAATGAAGAAAAAATGGCATTATACATATTTACAGTAGACTACGACGGAAACGTAGAAAGAATTAAGTACTACAAAGTGTCAGGAAGATGGGAATCTGAAGAGAATCTGAAGTCAGAAAACAGAATAGATGAAATAGAAACTGAATATGAAATGGATAAAGTTACAAATGAAGAAGTTTTGGAGTATCTAAATTCATCATTCAACTGTAAATTCAAGGAAGATTGGGAGGACGCTGCAAGTGTGAAGTCATCTGAAGAAACACTTAGGCGTAAAAGCATAATTTGGATACTAGACCTCAGCGAAGTTGACACGAGCAAGTTTAAAGTAGTAAGCTCTACAATAGATGGAAAAGAGTGCAGGGAAGTGTCTCCAAATGAATATGTGTACGTGGATAGAGTGATGGACGGAGAGCAAATCGTATATGACCTTCAACCCGGTGAAACGTTTTTGAGATCTACAGTATGCCTGGAAGAAAACGATGAATTTAACATTGAATGCGAAATCGTAAGCATAGATGGAGAAGTGAACAAGTACTCAATGAGGAGTTCGGATTCAGGATCTACAGATTCCACAGGAAGTGAGTCTTCATACTCCAAAGTTACCTCTAAAAAACCGGAAAATCTTTACTTGGTTGCAGGATCACATGTGATTAACATAGCAAACTTAAATTCTGAAAATTGTGAAATTGAAAATAGCTTTTTCAGGGGAAATTTGATAAAAAGATTTAAAATTAAACCATTCCTGAGAATAACGAGAACTTTTGAAGGGGTAAGGCTTATTAATATAGCCAGAAAGGGGGAAAGAATAATTGTAGGAACAATTTACTACAATAACGGCCCAAAATTGCTGGCTCTAAGAAGCACATCTCCACATAAAAATTTCGATCAGTATCTGTATTACAAAGTATACCATGAATGGATGCTCGTAGAGAACTACGAGATTTCAAAGTACCTCAGAAGAGTATATTCTGATGGAAGATACCTTACAGACCAGGAAGTTGATGAATTAATAGGAGATAGGGAAGTAGGTGTCGAGGAAAGCTTTGATTATCTATAAAAAAGTGGATGAAGATAGATCAAAAGAGGGTTAGTAAAATAAATAAATTTTAAAAAGAGCGAAGAGTTCCAAATCTTGTATTATACTCATAGAATAAAGGTTAAAAGGATTTAAAAGGGATCGAGGAGTAATCGGGGGGAATATCGATGTGTAAAATGAGAACGGTGAAACGGAATGAAAATTTTAAAAAGTCGTGACTATTTTAAAGATTTAATTAAAACTCTAATATCTGAGTTGAATTTAGTAGAATAAACTTTACGTAAATAGATAATTAATTTTACACCTTCCTGGACGTTGTTTGTAAATCCTAAAATACGAGGTGGAACCTGAGTTTTCCTGTGTGTTATGGGAGGCAGGTAAGCTGGATGTGTAGTAGCAAATAAATGCAAAGAGGAAGCTGAAACCGTCACATAAATTCATGTAAATGTACATTCCCCACCCCATAGGTGAATAAACAGTTAACTAGATCCCTTGATCTAATAATATTTTTTTATTGAATTATTTGTATATATTTAATTGATCTAAATTTCAATCGGGCTATATGAATCTCATTTACACTATCGTGTACTTTATTTAATTCTAACATACACTATCGCTTTTATTTTATCGTAATATAGGCTATTCATGAACGTTACTAAGTGCTTAACTGTAACTGGATTAGTTCTTCTAGTTGTCGTGGGAGTTTTTCTGGTTTCTATATTTGTTCTGAGGAAGGCTAAGCCAGGAGATAAAGATGATGTTCCTTCTGCCAAACCACTGCCTAGTCCGGATGTCGACAAAAGGGTCCAAGCTGTGGTGGACGAACAGGAAAAAAGGCTGGGCGAGACTCTAGATAGAATGAAATCAGTAGTTGAGGAGGAAAAAAGAAGAGTTGCCGAAGAACTGAAAAAGAGGGACGAGGAGACCCTGAAATCTTTCGAGGAACAGTTTAAACCTGCAGATGTTGAACAAGTTTTAGAAGTACCAACCGTAGATTTAGTTTTAGACCTAGATTTAAACCTTCCACCATCTGGATCTTCCCAGTACAATTCCGGGTCAAACAAAATGAACGTGGAAAAGGAGCCCACCCCCGCCTACTCTACAGGGCCTTATGTAAAATATAGACACCAAAGACGGGAGGGTCATTTTAACCTTAGTAAAGTCAGATTTTTCGGGAAGGAATATCCAGTTCCTCCCACCAAAGATGTGCGCTATCTGCTCACATTTTCTCTTGAGCATGAACCGGGGTTCATCTATTACATTATCCTGGTATCAGAGGACTTTAAATTCTTGCAAAATGACGGAACGCAATTCGTAGAATCGGATACTAAAACTGAGTTATACCCCGCCATGTTGGAAATGGCAAAAAAATACGGAAGGAAAGTCCCAGAGTCCGCCCAAGTGCCCCAGAGACCAGCTGCAGCTACACCAGAGGCTGCAGCTCCAGCTGCCAAGGCCACATTCGAATTGAACCTTAACGCCGCAAAGGTCCTGTACTCCGGAGCAGATAGAATTAGCTTTAAAGAAGAAAAGGTGTATAAACAGTTTTTGAAGCGTACTCATACCAATGAAAATAGTGTACCATTATCATTCAAAGTTGGCGACCAGTCGCAATCAGGGTTGCCAACTGACGTTCCCTCAAAAACAGTCACAGTATACTGCTCCCAATTAAGAAAGGAAACCCCCCTCGTTTTACAGTTAACAGGAGAAGAAACTGCAACTTACTTAAATGCCTCCAATAACAACTGGGTTCAATATTCCCAAGTCTTGAGTGAATCAAACATGGAAGAATTTTTGAATTATATGGACTCCATGGCCAACAACGTGGTGGTCCTTAACGTGGGCCGTAGGTCAGACTACTTTAGAAATGGAACTGAAACCTCCAACCTAGAAAATTCAAAGGACATGAATGTTTACGTTGAAGTCGATAAACCCCTTGCAGGATGGACCACATACAGACACATGCTGGAAATCAAAGGTAGTAATGGTCAGAATGTACCCGTAAATTTCACAATCAAAAAAGCCATTTTCGGAAACGAAGATTATAATCTTATTATGAAGCAAAATGTCAGGTACGTAGATGCCTACGCCAAGTCAGACGATACATCAAAGGCACCGGCAGTACTGTTTTTCCAATTTGCCGATGGAACTACAGATTATTCATCCAGAGCAGGATCCCTGTACTTGGATAACAACATTTGTACCAAAAAAGTGACTGCTGAGAACCTGCCTCAAAGATTACAAGAAATCGAGGCTCCACCCAAGACTTCACAATAATTTATTTTTAAAATTTATTTTCGTTATATATGTGTGTGTGACCTTTAACTTCATTTCATAGCCGATTGGTTAGGTCAAGAGGGCCATTAACCCAGAGGGTAGACCTATAGAGTAACCCATCTTTAAAAAAAATATTGGTTGTATGATCTAGTCTGAAGGAGCCTTTAAGTTGAAATGAAATGAACCAAAGGAAAATAAAACTCAAAAGAAGCCGATAAAATTAAGATTAGTGAATAAATAATGATAATCAACCATAAGTGGATAACAAAGGATTCTACAGTGATGGGAAGTGTATGTAGATATAAATAGGTCAATAAAAGAAGAAATTAACCTAGAAAAGATTTGAAACAGTAAAAGAATTTGGGAAATGATAAATAAATGGATAAATAACAATGTCTCACTAAAATGATAAGGATGGGGCCTTAAAACTTACATAAATCCATTATGAAAAAGGCATAAGGACCATGGATCGTCTCTTTTTGATGGATATTAGCTATGTGTAAGGGATTCCAGTCTGTTTTCGACCGAATTCTGACCGTGTTCTATGTAACATATAGGTGTGCATTTATACTAAATTAGGCTGTTTTCTTAATAATTTGAATTAAGTATGACTTTTTGGTGTTTGATCTTCAGTCTCTTCAACTTTTTCAGATTCTTCAACTGCATTTGTCTCTGGTTGAGTTTCCTCAACTTCTTCAGTTTCTGCATTCTCCAGGTTATAATGTGTATTGACTAATTTAACTGCATTTTCTTGTTCATCTTCATCCATGAGAT
>JAQQTN010000044.1:26010-49661 GCA_029379255.1 Theileria luwenshuni
ACAATTCCAACTCCTCCTCATTATGCTTAAATATATCCAAACAATCTATAGTTTTTACTTCCTCTGTCTCTTCCAGGTCGTAATGTGTATTGACTAATTTAACTGCATTTTCTTGTTCATCTTCATCCATGAGATCTATTTGACTCAACGTTTGGTTCTTGGACCACTGGTCATCAGAGTCCTTGAGATAACACTCGAACTCCATGTCGTCCATTGAAGTGACTGTACACACTACGAGAGGACCCCTTTCAAGCATGTCCTCCCTAAACATTGTCACAACTCCTTCCAGTTTTACACCAGTGGGTAAACCTGATTGTTGATTTCCTCCACTGTTGTAACACTGGATAATGGATGGATCATTAAAGAAATTTCCAAATGTCTTATATCCTCTCATACTCAACTCTTCAATTTCCGCTACCTTATACAATTCCAACTCCTCCTCATTATGCTTAAATATATCCAAACAATCTATAGTTTTCACTTCTGTCTCGTCTTCATCTGATTCTGGTTCCTGAGTTTCCTCTAGATCTGGTTCTTCAACAACATCTTCCTTTTGTTCTTGGGTTTCTATAACTTCTTCTCTTTCTACAACCACATCAGTTTTTTGCTCCTGTGTGTCTTCATGTTGATATTCTGGTTCATATTCTGTTGATTCGTCCTTTTTGGTTGTAATTTCTTGTTGAGGGACATCTAAATCTTCACTTTGCACGGTGGTACTACGTGTTCTTAACGAGTAATGTTTATTGACTATTTGAGAAACCTTTTCACCAAATTTAGAGTCACGTACTCTCAGTTTCCCTATCTCTTCGCTTTTGAACCATACCTCATCTGAATCCCTCAGATAGCACTGAAACTTCATTTTTGATTCCGATGTTACTGGACAAACCAATAATGGAAGTTGATTCAACTTTTCAATACTAAAATATGTTAAAACAGAATCCAACGGTTCTTCAGTTGGTAGACCTGACTGTTCCACTCCTTTATGTTCATATTTAGTAACCATTGTCTTTTTGGTAAACTTGTGACTATAACCTACAAAACCTGCGACTTTAATTTTCTCTATTTCTGATACTTTTAGTAAATCGGTAGAGAATTCTCCTTTTCTAGAAATATCAAGAACCAAATTTGTATAAACCGCTTTTGGTTCAGGTTTGTCTTCTTTTGGTTGTTTTTTAGGTTTCTCCTTGTAATGATCTTCTATCATTTGTCCCAATTTATCTCCAAAATTGTCGTCCCCTAGATCTAGCTCCATCAAACTTTCCATTTGCGACCAATTGTTGTCTGAGTCCCTAAGATAACAATCGAAGTCTCTGTCATCTATAGAAACAACTGGACATACCATCAAAGGAGGTTCATTAAGTTTATCTTCTCTGAAGTATATGAACACTGCATCCAAGGGGGTATCAGTCATTAAACCTTTTTGCTCTATATTTCTATATTTATATTTAGAAATAGGTAATTTTTCCCTAAGTATATGGGTAAACCCTTTCATTCCTGTTATATCAACATGTCCAGTATCCAAAATTTTTGTTAAACTCTTACCGTCATCGTCTTTAATTTTTGAAATATCCAATTCCAATGATTCTGGCATTTTTACCTTATTATTCCCTCTCAAATTCTTGCATATCGAGCTCATTAAATTAACCTTTATATCCAAAAATTCCTTCTTAGTAGTTTTAGATTTAGGGCTTATTCCCTCGCTAAGTCTGAATTTTGGTTTGAACAATCGGGACCTGAACTGAGTCCCTACGAATATACCAAGAATTCCGATAAGGATAAGTGTTAATACCAGCAAAAAAACCAAGATTGACTGTCTCATTTTTTATCCTATTTTAAATATCTATTCATTAAACCTTTAATTTAAAATCTTAAAAATATTAAATTGCGTAAATCTAAATCAGCCTTTTTAGTACGAATAAATCAAATATGTTTAAATTTAATTCATAATTAAAACTTATATTTAAAAGTTAATAATGCTGTCAGTTTTTTAAACTGTATTACGTTAATGTGTAGGTAAGGAAGATTACCAATTCACTGAATAGCCTCTATTATTAAATCTCCTTATATGTGTATAGAACAAAACAATTATTTAACTTTAAATCTGCATTTTGTCTTTAAATGATATCCATATACACAAGATTCCTAAATAAAATATGGTCTATTGGCACATGCATTTGGCCATGTGCCGATGGGGAAAAAGGGATTGATCTAGGAAAAGTTCCTCATAATGTATACACATTTCAAAAAAAATGTTGGAATCCTGTTTTTTAAAATATATTTAATGTAATTTATTTGAATGATGGTCTTTAGATAATACTTTGTGGGTATTTGGTACATCCTGCTGTCCCCTTGGTAATCATACACATGTTTTTTCTAAATGTGTAAATAGTTAATTATATCTGTGCATTACAGCTATTTTATTAAATTATGTAATGAAATGTTGGTTTTTCTATAAAATTTAGGGTGTATTCACTTGATGGTTGCCATTTTACAAGGTTGTCTTGAATGCCTGTCTTACGGTGCATAAAAAGGAGCCAAAGTCCAATCCATTGTTTAAATCGGAAACTAATTTAGAGAAATTCTTGATTGGAGGATCGCAAGATACTCCTGATAACAATGCATACTAGAAATCGCCTTACCTTGGAACCTATCGTTGTTAAGTTTAAGAACTATAGAGCATGATCTGTACTGGTTAGAGTTGCTTAGTCTCGAGAATGTTATATTCATTGCTCCGTCTGTAGAGTTAATTAGGGTTAAATTTGTTTGATTTAACAAACTTTGGTTTGAAATTGTCACTCCCAGTAGGTTTTGAAGGTGTGAGAGTTTTAACGACCATTGGTCATGGAATTTTTTTCTTGCATAATTTGATTCATATTCTAACAATATGTCTTAAAATCTAAATTACCTTCAGTTTTGGACTGCAATTCTGACTGTAGTTGCAGTTTTTCGTTCCTGAGTAAGTTAAGTGTGTTCTTGGCCTCTTCGATATCCTTATATACGTCGTTTAATTCCTCACTGATTACTTTGAATGAAATGTCATTGATTTGAATTTCTGAAATTTTATATTCCTATAACTTTGGTCTTACCTCTTAAAGTGTTAGATGTTGATTCAACCACTTTGTCAATGTTTGATTTCAGTTTATTCTTCTTCTCTTGAAAAAAATGAAGTCTAAAAAATACCTGAGACTTTCGAGATTTTATTTCTGTAGTTATCTTTAAGTTTTTGAAGGTTCTCCTGTGCCCTTCCGTAATCGACTTTGTGAAAATTGAGGTGAGTGTATTTCAGGATCCTGTCTGAGGGAAAGGGTGTGAGAAACTCATCATTCATCAGAATGTTCGCAATGTAAGGGTCTGGAAACGAGTATTGAGGCTCATTTTGGGTGGAAACCTTTTCATTGTCCATTATTGTTAAAATTTAGGAAGACATACAGGTCAAACATGTGTATCAATAAAATTTAAAATCTCATATAAAAGAAATTACAAATACAAAAAATAGGGATATTTCTGGTTAAATTTTACAAAAAATATGAAAATGTTTTTACATAATTGGAAATAGTTTTTCAATCAACTTTCTTTAACCCCAAGTCCAATTAGAATCAGATTTTTTACTTTTATATTTATCAGTATTTATTATGATTTTAAACATTAATGGTTTTAAAAGAGGTTAAGTTATACGGCGGTTCTATAACCTGTAAAATTCCCTCAGAATTTGAGGATTTGAGGTACACATTAGAGCATAAATTTAATTTTAGTCAATTCGTCCCCGTTAATGACAACCAGGAAGTGTATGTTTATCATTTTAATAAAGATTCCCCTTCAACTGGCGACCCTTCTTCCTATGATATAGTTTTATCCTTTGAGATTCTTCAGTATTTGTCCCAACACGACGACGTGACTGCCGGAAGGTTTGTGACTCAATATTTTAAAATTCTTTTACAGAAAGCTTTTTGAGGATCTTGCGTTCTGCAATGAATCCAGAAATTCTAAAATGGACAGTTTTAACCTCGTTCCCGGGGTCACTTTAGGGTTTGTTAGTTACCATAACTTTTTTCCAGGTTGAGGGAGATGTTTAACTCAGTTTCAGTTTCCGGAACCATGGAAATTTCCCGTTCCAAGTTCAAGAGGGACGACTTTCACAGGGTGAACGTCCTAATGTACAACGTCAGAATGGCCCGTAAGTCCCCTTTACACATTCTCTTCAGGATATGGCTGCGAGTTTATGATCTCCTACAGCTACCCTTCGGACTCCGGGACTCTCCAGTCTGACCACGAAAGGACCTTCGAGGACATCGTCGGTACCATAAGGGTGCTCAACACTGGCCTTTTTGTGGTTTAGCGTTTTAACATAATAGATAATGTATTAAATCAGATTAGCTGTAACTTAATAGTCCTGAACGTTCCTGCTCCTTAACCATTATCTCGTAGTACTGGTAAATTATCGTCACTGCCAGGAGGATACCGGTTCCGCTACCCAGGGCCCCCAGGAAGTCCGCCAGAATGGTCAGGGCCCCGATGCACATTCCTCCAAAGGCCGCTGCCGTCGGCACGTATCTGAAAAAGGTGAATAACTCGGTCAATACCTGCTGAATACTTTGGTCAGAGACGGCGGCGAGTCCCTGTGTCCCACCATTCCGATTCTCTGGTCTCTGAGCTGCTTTGCCACGTCCCTCGCCGAGCTCCCCGATATTTCGATCCAGGTCTTTGAGAAGACCGCGCAGGAGACCAGGACGAAGGTTATGTAGACCAGGGTGTGAAGTGGGTCGTTGACTATGTCCTTGAACGTTGAGGGAGGAGACAGGTAGTACGCCAGGCCTCCGATTGGCACCGATGATCCGTGCTCACTCTCCTGCCACTGTCCCAAAAGATTCGCCAGTATGTTATTTTTATATCTTCTGTATATCAACTGTGAGAAGAAGTAGAGGTTTGAGACTAGTGCAGTTTGAAGGATGATTGGAATGTTAGAGGTGTAGAAAAGTTTTATAGGGTATGTTCCCCTTTGTCCTCTCATGTTTTGGTACTTGATTGACAGGTCGACTCTGAAGCCCTGGAGGTAAATTACGATTACGAATATGAGTGCAGTGGCCAACAGATTGGTCACGTTAGGTGCGTGGCTCCTGTAGAAGGCCTCTTTGAAGGCTGAAAGCTTGTTCTTTTTTGTAAAAAAGCAATAAAATAGGGATATGAGGGCTCCCTCGAACTCGGTTCCCTTGTCGGTGCTGATGGTGGTTGGGCTGAAGGCCTTCCAGAGGATGGTCTCACAGATGTTGGTGGCAATGAACAGGGAGATTCCGGATCCCAGCCCGTACCCCTTCTGGAGCATTTCGTCGAACAAAATAACAACTACTCCCGCGAAGAATAGCTGGAGGATGATTAAAACTGATTTAAGAACCCCGATGTCCTTGACATCGCCGTACATCCCGCTGACAACATAGGCCACAGCCTCGCCCAAAGTAACCAAAAGTCCCAAAACTAAAAGAAATTAAAGTAAAATGCTTAAATTTTTGATCTTTTAGCAATTTCAAGGGATTTTTTATTTATGTGTTAGATCACGTTATCTAAGCCACTTACGCTTCTCCGCTGCCTGGTATAAATCCCTGTCTTCCTTCAGAGATTGGTCCACATCTATTATTTTTGACCCAGCCAAAAGTTGCATAACCATGGAAGATGTGACTATGGGCGAAATTCCCAGCTCCATGAGGGTTCCACGGTTTGAAGCCAGAATGACCCTCATCCAATAGAAAGGATCCGAAGACTTGTTGGTTATGGCTCCGTATATAGGTATTTGGCAGCATACTAGGAATATAAAAAGAGACATTCCTGTCCACATCACCATCTCCTTAAACATGACCTAAAAATGATGTCATAAGGCAACGCCATTTTACTCACCTTCCTAGTCGGAGTCTTAACCTCCGGGAGTATGGGCATAATAGGCTTTATTAAGTTCAAAACTCGAACTGAAAATTTGTGATTAATTTGTTGATTTAAGGGAGAAATATTATAGAAGATAGTTAAGGTTGAAATAAGAGATGATAGAAAATATGAAAGAAATATTCTATATATTTTATAATAAACTTACATCCTTTACCCATTGTTATTAAAATTAATTAATACATTTAAAAGATGACCATTAATTAATAAACTAAGAATCAAAATACACATCCACTCCCCATCACAAATCAGTGAACTACATCCATCTCAGTTTTTCTTTGTATTTTTATTTTATTCACTTAAATTTAATATATAAGATTTATAAAAAATGGTAGGTTGAATTCTAGTCAAAAATAGCTAGCTTAAGCCGCATTTGCACATCATTATTTCAGGACGCCTTAGAAGCCCAGAGTCAAATAAAGCAAATGGTAAATTTCATTTTAAACGAGGCCAAGGATAAAGCTGAGGAAATAGAATCAGGAGCAATTGAAGAATTTAATATAGAAAAGATGAATCTGTTTGAACAGAAAAAAGACGAGGTAAGGGCCAGAATTTTAAGGAACATTAACGCCCTGAGACTGGAGAAAATCAGGTCCAAAAACTCGGAACTGAGAAAAATGAGTGATGCAATGCTGCAATATCAATCAGAAGTGGTAGACGAAATAAAATCGCTGGCAATGGAAAGGCTCAAAAACCTTTCGCAAAATTCAGGGGAATATAAAAAGGTTTTAACCATGCTGATACTATCGGGATGCATGGCGCTTAATTCCGAAGTGGTACTGGTGAGACACAGGCCCTCAGACGCCAAGGTTGTGGAGTCAACGCTAGAGGACGTAAAACTGGAATACGCTAAGGCCACTGAACTCAAATATAAAGAAAGAAAGGAGCTCACGATCGACCTCGACAGGGACAATCACCTGTCAGAAGACCTCCTGGGCGTCGTGCTCACCAACGAAGACGGATCCATCGAGTGCAACTCAACCCTGAACAACAGACTCGAGAGATGCTGCAAGGAACTCATACCCTTCTTTAAATCTGAGCTTTTTTCCTCAGTAACAACCAAGTAATATAGTAATTTAAATTATGATATTACAATTTACGTTTAACGACCAGTTCAAACCTTTTACTCCTGAGAAGACGGAGAGACTTGAGCTTCTCAGACTCCAAACGCTTCTGACTCTCAGTCTTCATGTCGTAAACACGGCCAGCCATAATCAAGGTCTTTCTAAACTCCTCAGCAGCCCTTTTCGCCCTGTTAAAGCCGTAGGCACACCTGAACCACCGCATCCTCCGAACCCCGTTCTCAAACCAGTGTGCAGACCAGACTTGGAGCCTGTAAATGAGAGTGAAGTTACAAATTACCTTTTGTAATAGTCAACACATTTTACCCGGGATAAGTCAATAGGAACCGGATTCACCTTCACATTGTACCTCCGACTGCGCCAAACCCGGTCCTTGCCCAGAAAGTTGAAGGGAAAGTCCTCTCCGAGGTATTCTCCACTCCTGGTTGCCTCAAGTTTCTAAAGTTGTGTTAAAAAGTTAATAAATGGGATTAAAAAACAAACAGAGTGGCGGTAGTAGTCCTTTGGAATGTAAAGTTGAAGTCCAGAAGTTTTTGCGGTTTTAAAAGGAGGAATTAGAGACAGATGTTCGGGTTCTGAAGGAATTATTAGGTATATTTGAAAGGGCATATAATAACTGAAAATAAGCAAACCGTTGACATAAGGGTGGATAATTTCCTTCGTTGGAGGCTTGTAACTGCGAGTTGAGAAACACCTCCTGAGAATCTTGACAAAATGCATCTAAACTTGAGGGACCCATTCAATGTGTAGTTGGATTTCCATAATTTGGCTAAAATTCATAGCTGGTGGCACAAGAATACTTACGAAATGACCATTAAAAAAATGAAATAAATTTGTAAAAAATGTATAATAAAATAAAGTGAATAAAGGGAGGATTGGTGAGGCGTAAAAAATTAAAATATTATTTTATTATTAAAATGCTTAAATTTTTTAATCAACGATCTGTGATTAGTAAATCAGGGCTCCTGATAAGCTGGCTGATCATCGGAGAGGTAGTTATTGAGTAGGTTTTGGTGGCGAAGGGAAACCAAGGTGCCGACGAATCCCACCAGGGTAAATAGTATTGATCCGAGGCGATATTGAAAACTGTCTGAGTCCGTAACTCCGGGCAATCCCAGTAAGAAATAAAAGGTGTGCTTTACTATGTCTTCCTCTGTAAATTAAGTTAATTTGGTGGTTTAGGTAAAGGTGGTTTAAATCCTAGCTAATAAGTACGGAATCCAGTATTTTAAACTTACCAAATTTCGGCAAGAATAGGTGAACTCTATCTTTCATCGGACTGTATGATAAATGGTAGACCAGGCTGACTAGTCCGAAGATGAATGCATATACTCCTACTAGGTGATTTCTGAAGGAATTGCTTGAGAAAAGGACACCTAGTGCGAAAAAAACATAGCATAACGAGGCTTGTGAAAGCACTGATATGTAAAGGATTCTTATTACTCTTCTATACTTGAAAAGGGGCCTGGAGGAATCTCCTTCCATAACGTAGCCCCTTCCTGTAAATTCCGACATTTTAAAAATAATTTACAAATATTCAATTAAAAATTCTAATTTCCTAACTATTCTACAAATAATGGATAAAGATATACATTTAGTGAAATTATAGTGTATTTGCCCATGAGGCCTTAAGATTCCTATTTTTACCTTATTATTTCCTTTATTTACCCAAACATATTTTACATTTCATACATATTATTATATAATATTTTTAACCATTTTTCACTCATATAGTTTACATACATTTAATTTATTCACATTCCCTCAGTTTACCATTCCCCTTATTATTTCCACTTCCCTTTGTTCTATCTTCCTCGTTTTATACCTACTCCTTCTCTTCAGGCCGTCGATAATCACTACTTCGTGTGCCTTGTACATTTCCAGCCCACATTTCACCCACATGAACATCCTTTTAGTCCCATCTTCATCGACCTTCATAATAAAATTAAGTTCAGTTACTTTTTCTAGGTTTACTGCTGCTATTAATTTACCTTCATCTGTTATTTTTAAGTTCATATTTTTCTTTCCAAATTCTCTTTTTAGTGAATAATGTATCCCTCCCAGGCTCGGTAACAGGTCCGACGTAAAATATTTTTGATTATTATCAGGTAAATTCAGTAAAATTTCATAATTTACATCTTTTCTTTCTTTAAACAATACCACTCCGTTTAAGTATGATTCTTTTTTCCTATTTTCTTTATCCAATTCTTCTGAGGACGTAAACAGGTTTGGTGCTGACCCAATGTCGTTTATCGTTTCCTTGTTCAGGCTGCAGCTAGATTTATTGTACCTGTTATCCTCCAAGATGTACTTGCATTTTTGGCACTCTCCCTCTCTGTAGCACGTTTTTATCTCAACGCATTCGAACTTTAGGTCATCAGGGTTGATATAGACCGACCTTATCCTGATTTTAGAATCATCGCCTTCAACTTCTACGTTTCTATTCATAACTCTTCCAATTCTCTTTTTCTTTTGATATTCCTCTGAAATGATGTGTGCTAGGGTCTCGGAGTTTATCCTTACTTTTTTAAAATATTTTGAATCCCCTCTTGCCAAATTGAGTACCACTGACTCCTTCACCAAATCCAGATACTTCTTCGATGTTCCTGTGGAAGTTTCAATGAACTCGTCAAAGGTCCTTTCTCCTTTGTAATAGTAGGTAAAAACTCTCACTACTTTTTCACTTGAGAATCCCATGAATGGGAGGCACCTTTTTATGAAGTCGTCAATTATCCCCGGTTTTAAAACGTGGACGTACCTCAGCCTAATGTTTCTATTTTCTGAGTCTGCCACTATTTCCGTCTCTCCGTCTGATACGTTTCCTATTCTGTAATCCAGGTTAAGTTCCCCTCTGACTGTGTATTCCGTCCACCCTCTTTGGGAGTGATTTGACTTCAGTGCCGTTTTATCAATATTTTTTATATCAACATCAATTTGACTTCTTACTACTTTGGTACATGTTTTATTGATCTCTTCATCTTGTACTATAAACTCCATGGTGTGAGGGCCATCGTTGTACTTCGTGACTACTTTAACAAAGTACCTTTCCGACAGTGTCTTCAAAACCTTGAAATAGACTACCCTTTCTATTATATCCTCAGATGAGTCTTCCATTATCATTATTGACCCGTACTTCACCTCCCCTATTCTCTTGTTCACTTTGTCCCTCACTTTGAAGGTGGTCCACTTCCTAAACTTAACTATCTTCTCTATGTCATCATCTGGTATCTTCAACTTAGTGTCCAAACTGACCGGCTCTTTGAGGCAGTTACAAGACTTAGAAATTAAATTCCAAAATATTATAAGAGTTAGGAAGTAATGGATATTAAATTTCAACATTATTACAAACATTAATGTTCTTGATTAGAGTCTAGAATCTAGTTTTACTAGGTAGGCTATTGGCATGATTCATAATGTTGCACATTGGACAATTATCTCAATATCTTCACATGTACAACGATAAGGATAAAAGGAGTACTTTTAAAACAGTTTGGAAATCAAGATTTTAAATATAAAGATTTAAAGAGGAAGATAACTCTAGCTAGCTAACAACATATATATAAAGTTATCTTATTTGAATAACTAAATCCCTTGAAATAGACTTATACCGATAAAAATTTAGTAGAAAGATAATTTTTAGATAATTAATAGATAAATTCAAGAATCCATGAAATATTTGCAGTCTAGTTAAATGTGTATCAATAATATAATTACTCTAAACTACTCATTAAAGTAAAGTTCGGAATATATTTTAAAGTCGATAAGAATGTAATAAGTTATTTATGTGTTTTTTATTGGTATGAAAGAGAGAGTTAATGATTTTAATCTGAATCAGACCCACAAAAATTAATTTATATAGAAAATGATGTCCACCCGATTTTAAGATTCCACTAAAATAAGACGGGACATTTATTTCACATTTATGAAAACATTAAATCTTAAAATATACATTATGTGTTAATTCTACAATAAGCGAAACCATATCAAATGAAGAAATTAACTCGCCATTAGGTCCTATAGCTCAGTTGGTTAGAGCGTACGGCTAATAACCGTAAGGTCGGCGGTTCGAGACCGCCTGGGACCACCATATTATTAAATTTTAATATCGATTTCATTTCTTGTGAACATTCTAATGCATTTGTTTTCAGTCGATTTGCAAGAAAACTTCATTTTTTATTCCCTTATTTATTACCTGTGGTGTCATGTCTTCTTAAATTATGGAATCCTCTCATGATATCACCCTGGATGATATCCATAACTGTTACGATCGTTTAAAGGAGTTTTTTCCCAAATTTTTGGAACTCGCAAATGAAGAGCTGAAATCTCACGGGGTATCTCAGAGAGTTCTCCAATATTACTCCTACGTTATCCAGTATAACATCCAAGGTGTTCCTTCTTTCAGTATTTATTGTCTATTTTATGTTATTAAATCAAGCTTTAGGTGGGAAGATGATTAGAGGAGTGATCCTGGTTTCCACTGTCAAGGCCCTCTGCGGAACCAACATTTCCGACCAGTTGTGGGATCAAACATTGATAGTCGGTTAGAAAACCTCCTCTTTTACCTAAAATTATTATTAGCTTGGTGTTTGGAGCTGTTGCAAACCTCCTTCCTAGTTGCCGATGATATTATGGACCAAAGTACTAGGAGAAGATCCAACACATGCTGGTATTCAAATACATATATTATTACTCCTCTACCTGTGTAATTTATCATTTTCTACTTAGTTTAATTATAAATTGGTTGATCAGTTTTATTTCAGGTATTTGGTCCCTACCATAGGAGTCTCTAATGCCATCAACGATGTCATGTTCATGTACACACTGATCTACAGGTTACTTTCTCAGTCTACATTAAACTTGATATATTCTCTATAATTGTTAACAGGATACTTTTTAACGTTTTGAACGATAATAAGATGCTTCTTGACATTGTGGAAACCTTCAACAGAGTCTCCATGACCACGATAATCGGACAGCACCTGGACTCATACGACTCAAACAATGAAAATATGTTCCAGGACCCAGACTACTCCAAGAACCTGTTTACTGAGATTTGTAAAAATAAAACATCCTACTACTCATTTTTTATGCCAATAAACCTAGGTTTGGTTAAATCCTCAACATTGAATTAGGCATGATCCTGAGTGGCATCGAGGGGTCAAATCTGTTTTACTCCAGAGTTGAATCTATTTCATTTCTTTTGGGAACATTATTTCAAGTAATTGTGGTAAACTCACGCCTAATATAGGCCCAAGACGATTATTTGGACTGTTACGGAGACCCGGAAAAGTTAGGGAAGACAGGCACTGATATCCAAACTAAGAAATGTTCGTGGCTTCTAACTCAGGTATTTCAATAGGTCCACAACGATCTAGGCCCTCAGTCTGGCGTCTGAAGAGGAGAAGAGGCTCATAAGGGAAAACATGGGCTTTGACGACCAGGAGAAGGTGGCAGTGGTCAAGGGAGTTTACGCCGATCTTCATCTTGATAAAGTGTTTGCCAAATACTCATCTGAAATGGAGGAGGAGACAAGGAGGTATTGTCAACCGTTAAATTTATTATCAGGAAAATCGAAGAAATTGAAAACCAAGGTAAATGGAGATAAAAATTAAAAGCACAGGAATAAAGGAAGTTTTAAAGTGGTGTCTCAACCTAATCAGAAAAAGATCTAATTTAAGTGTACCATAGGCTAAAGCTCAGAAGGCTTTGTTTTGTCCCTGGCAGGAGGTAATTTTACACCGAGAGCTCTGTTCAGCTTTTGAACCACCTGCCCGTTGGGAATTCCCTAAATTTAAATGTTTTAACATGCACATACACTTCCGTTTTCGTACTCCTTCACCAGAGTTTCACTTTCGTTAATCATCCTGGCCAGCTCGCTTTGAGTCAACTTTTTGGCCATGCGAGCCTTCTGAAGAGCAGTCCTGAAGGCAAAGGAAACCCTTTCCACATGAAAAGATTCATCTTCGTTCTCTATTTTTGAAGCACTGTAAAATGATTTTAAATGAGTTGTTTTGGGAGGAGATTCCAAGAGGAGTTAGGAAATATAATAGATAGTTAGAAAAGGACATACTTTGCAGGTATAAAGGATTTTGTGGCCTTATTTTGGCCTCCTAGGACTAAAATAATGTTAAATTGAGGCATATGTAATAAAATTACATTTTTTTTGAGTCTCTAATTCTACACCGCTTCTCCTTGCTTTGTTCAGTGCGGCCTCCTTGTTCGGGCCCTTGATGCTCTCATTCTTTGTCCAAACAACAGGTTTCCAGTCTTGGTAAGACATTTTTAAAGGAATTCATTAAAATATGGAAAATATTAAGTGGATGGAAGGTTTTAGGATCAGAAAGACCCTACAGGGTGGAAGAATGTTAGATAATGAGTAAATAAATATTTTTAAAAATATTATAAATTTATTTTAGATTTATTTGGTGGTATCTAAAAATTGTTTTTAATTGATGGAAATCCCCAAACCTGAGGAGTAGATGTCGTTGAGATAGTAAACCAATTTATAGTCAGATTGTCGCCTGTAAATTTTTTTATTCCATTTAGATAGAACGAATATGCTATTTTCAATCCAGGTTTATATTTTACTCCACCGTACCTTCTCTGAGTAGCTATTTCCTCCACAGCCGACTTGACACTCTGTAAAGGCTGTCCCGTCATCTGAACAATTTTCTTTAATTGGATTCCATCTTTGGCTTCCTCAGACTCAAATATTTTAAAAATCTTCAGTTTAAGTTCATCAGAATCCATGACAGGTGATTTTTTGACTAATAGTTGAGATTAGCGAGGATGATTAAAATGTATAGTTTAATGGCTAAATTCCTACCTTTTGACTTCGCCCGGATAAAAGGAGTCTCGTCTGTGGTCCTTAATCCATCGTCGGTCATTAATCCAGAAATCGTTGTAGTTTTCGGGTTATAGTATTTGAAGAGCTGAATTCAAAGTGAGAGTGTAAGAATGGTACCGTATGTGTAGAATCGAAGGCGGGGTCCTCTCTCGTCTCATCGGTGGTTCTCCTTTCTGGAAGAAATATGTGAACTGAGTAAATACCCTTGTGGACGTTGGTAGAAATGTGTCGGTCCTTCAATTCCTACAATAAAATAAATTATTTTTAGTCTTTAGTTGTTTAAATAAATATATATATTGAATAAATAAGAACCTGTCTATAAAGCTGGTCCAAGTTGGGAAATACTGTGAGACACTCTGCCAGCCTGCCTATGTATCTCATGGTTGTTGAGTTAGATTCAATTTGTACAGCAACCGGGTTAGGCAGAGTTGTTTTTCTGCATTTGAAAAACCTTGTTTTTTCATCGCATTTTACTCTAAACTCTTCTAATTCACCCTGAGAGGTTAAATTGGTGTTTCTATGTGTACCTTCTCGTTTCTCTTGCAACGGCCGATAAAACTTTGATTTTCACTCTTTCTCCATTGGGAAGCCAAAAATTTTGGAACCTATAAGGTAAATATTGAGAAAAAAGGTCCGAAAGTACTTTGATGAGAGTAATGTCAGGAATTTTAGTATCCATTTTTAGGAAATAATTTAATATATAACAATTACATGTATATTAAGGGAAAAACAAAACTAAGAACATAAGATTTTACATTTTAAAATGGAAATTATAGTACTTTATGAGGAGATAATCAAGATTGTAAGGTGATATCATATGAGGCAGAAATAACTCAAAGAAAATAGTAGATATATAGTTTTCATTAAATTTTAAGCAGTTTCTTTGGAAGGTTTATTTGGTCTCTTTTTTCCTGAAGAAGGATGAGAAATTATGAAATCAAGAACGATCGACCATCCCGAATCTTCCAAGGCCATTATTGTGTTGACGTTCTTACACATGAACCTGGATCCCAATCTGGAGCTCAAAGGCTCAAGTTTCTTCATGAAATTTTCATAATTTTCTCCTCTATTTAGTTCTTTGGTTCCATTAAAAACAACCACAAAGCATGAGTCAGACAGGGAGCTCTCAGACTCCAGGGACCCTAGCCAGTTTATGGCCTCCATATTCCTAGATTCGTTCATGTCTAACATGTTTACCACGAAAACTACTCCTCGGACCTCCACTTGCCTGCTCACGAAGTTTGGCATGTTCCTCAACTAAAATTACATTAAATTCTATCTAAAAGATGATTCAGAATGGCAAATTAATGTGTAAATAACTGTATCGAGGCTGTATATTTTTAAGTTAACGCTTTATTATACCGAGTTGTCTCCGCTGAAATCCCATATTCCCAGTGTCTTCCCATGATGCTTTAGTTCTTCGTAATGATACAGAGGTGTAGGCAGAATTTCCGAGTTTGCCGTGTCCCATCCTATGAATATGTCACGTTTGTCCTGAATTTGTAAACAAACTTGGAATGAGTGTTTTATATAGCAACAGAGTCTTCCCTGCTCCCCTTAATCCACATAACATTATGTGTATTACAGGAGATTTTTTCTTATTCTTCATATTGTGATAAATAATTAGATAGTTTATAAATGTGTATACTCATTTTGATTAGTGTTCTAGTTATATTAGGAAACTAATAAAATACAAAATTAATAAAAGTTATAAGAATGAATTAATTAAATAAAAACATAATTTTTAATTGTTTAAAATATAAAGGGGATAACGAGGTAATAACGGGTCACATGTGTATGGAGTGGTGATCATCAAAATAGTTTGAAAATACGAAAATAAGAAATATTATAGTAGTAAACTGTGTTTAAAAAATATTAAGATGATCAAATGTGGGACTTTAATGGGTTTGACCTAAGGAATATAAGATATAAAAAATATTAGAACAAAAAAGAAAAAACTGAGAAAAAATGACCTTAAAAAGGACAAAGAGGTATTTCTAGAGGTGATGAAAAGTATATAAAAATATTGTTAAAAATAAATAAGGGTATGTTGTCAAAATGTGTTAAGTTATTGTAGGGTTCGGATTAAAGAATGCGGCCTGTGGATCTTCCATACTTAAATACTTTTATACGTCTTTGATTTGTCATCATTTAGTTTTTTCATAATATTTGTATAGATATTTTCCCTCTTTCATTTGATCCTTTTCATATTAAGGGTGAAATCATAATATTGGGATCTTCTTACATACCGATTTCCTAAGATATCAATCTTCCAATTTAGTTTTCTGGTTATAAAGTTAAACCTTGTGTTTGTAATAACTTTAAAACTTATTTCATTATAACATAACTGGAGATTCTCTAAATTTACCCTTACCATGTCGAACACTGAAGTTGCCCTTTTTCGCAAATGGCCTTACGACGATGTCAGTCTCACTGACCTTTCATTGGTAAGTTATTTTTAAACACTTTCATCCTCTCCTTTTTCCTGTCTCCTCATTTATTTTGATGAACCTTACAACCCACACTATTAATTATGCTTAGGTCGATTGCATTGCAATACAAGGAAAGGCCAGAGTGTTTACGCCTCACACAGCTGGAAGGTACCAGAAGAAGAGGTTTAGGAAGACACAATGCCCAATAGTGGAAAGATTGGTCAACTCAATGATGATGCACGGAAGGTAAGAATAACCAAAACCATGATGATTGAACTTTAATAAGCCTTAAAGGCCATGAAATTAAACTTTCGCCCCTATCTGACTATATAATATACAAAATAATAAATTATTAGGAACAACGGAAAGAAATTAAAGGCCGTTAGAATAGTAAACCACGCCTTCGAGATTATACACGTCATGACAGACAAGAACCCACTGCAAGTATTCGTAGACGCAGTTAAAAACGGAGGACCAAGAGAAGACTCTACCAGAATAGGGTCAGCAGGAGTGGTGAGAAGACAAGCAGTGGATGTGTCACCACTAAGAAGAGTCAACCAGGCAATATACCTGATATGCACAGGAGCGAGGTAGGGTTTAAACAATAAATAAAATACTTAGGAACGCAGCCTTCAGAAACATTAAGACGATAGCAGAGTGTCTGGCTGACGAGATCATCAACTGCGCAAAGGAGTCGCCCTCGTCATACGCAATAAAGAAAAAAGACGAAATAGAAAGAGTAGCCAAAGCCAACAGATGATTTAATTTATTACAATCAAAAATATATTTATAAGTATTTGTTTATTTTAATTATTATTATAAGTTCAATAAATTATTGATTATTCATATTATTTTACTGAGAATTTAATAAATTTGGTTTACACAGTTTAAGGCGTGTATATGTAATCCATGTATAGGTTTTGTGGCCCTATAGAAAAATATGTATAGGTTTTGGAAATTAGCTAAAATGTGTATCTAAAGTTCTTAAAATGAATAAATATATATATAAAGATATTGAAATGTGTTTATACAAAATATTAGAATATAATATTGTGTATTAATGAATATTTGTTATACATATCTTGGTACCTTTATGAATATACATGTGGGTATGTATACACATGTATATAAATATATGGGTATGTGTATGTATATATAAGGATGTGTCAGTAGACATGTATAGTTGTATATATATAAATATATACACATATAAACCGATACATTAATGTATTTGTACATATGATTAAATGAATATATAATTCAATTAATGTAATGAACATAAAAGTAGGTGTTGGTATCTAATCAAAAATATAAAATATATACTAAATTAATCTGAAATTTACTATGGTACATTAAAATTATTAGTTATTAGCGGTTGCCTTATATATTTCAATAAGAGTGTCTAAAATTGAATCAAATTTAGATTCGTCACAAGAAACCCATTGGTTGTTATCAAGCATTACAAACTTATACTTCTGTTTCCCTTGTGGATCCTTAACCAAAAGTTCCATCAATATGGGTTGGGTCCTGTTCTGCAAAAACACCTTTAGACAAACTAGGGAAAGGTTCTGATCAAACCACACAACCTTTTGACCGTCCTTCACAACCTTAACAGTTTTATCATGTTTGGGTTTAAACTCTTTAAATGGAACCACCCTGTCACAACGGCCAGTCTTGTATTCGAAATTTGGATCGTTCGAAAGGGTGATGTCAAGAGCGAGTGTACCAGATGGTATATCTGGGGAAGTTGAGGTTCTGGAATGACGTCTAGATTGTTGAGAAAATGGTTGAGGTGTCGCCGATGATGTTGTTGAAGGAGCAGATGGAAGATTCTTCTCAATCAATGCGTTAAGAGCATTGCTGAAATCATCATATGTGGCATTAACCCAATCATTGCCCTGAAGCATTAAGTAAGATTCAGTCAATTTTTTAGAGGAGTCCTCTTGTTGAAATTTGGCGAGTGTAGGATTGTTACCATCTTTATAGACGTAAAATTTGGTCAAATTCTTTCCCTCAGGTGAGGTCCAAAGGACCTTTGCACCCATTCTAACTGTGCAAATGGCCTTTCCTGGGTCATTGAGGGTATAAAGAGAACCGAATTTCTGATCTGGTATTGTGGAAACTGTAACGTTTGAGTCTCCTTGCAAAATGTCGTAAATAAACTCATTTTCCTTACACATATCCTTGGGTTTCTTCATCCTGAAAAAGTTATAGATTTGCTCAAATTTAGGGAAATTTATTCTTCTCCACCCATTAGAGTAAATGAAATGGTGTTCAAAATAGTAACCAAAAAGGTTGAATTCCCTGAATGACACGAGTTTGGGGAGTTTACCATGGTAGTAAAGATTAATTGAGTGAATGAAGCTCAGCCTGTCTGGGCTGTATATTCTGTTACGTCCATCCAGAACTGTTGTTATGAATGAGGTTCTAGATTGGAAACTTCGTTTTGTAAAAAATTCATCAAGGTTGGAGGATGAGTCAAATGATGTGGTTTCCTCTCTGTCTGGGAGTGTGAATCCCCTTCTATTTGGTTCAAATGTGCTGATCTTTTTAAATTCGAAATCAAATGTGGATTGATCGAAATCGTGCCAAAATGAAGTCAGGTGGGACAGATACTTTGTAGGATGTGAATTACCCTCCATAGTAATGAGTGCGATAACAGGTAACATTTCATAAAATGTGATGGATGCTTTCTTTGCCTTTTCTCCGTTTTCTGAGTCCCAAATAATCTCTGGTCCGTACAGTAGCATATCAAAGGGGGTTTCATCTTTCATCGTATAATCTACAGTGAATAGACCTTGATGTCTGCTTGCATGGACTTTGATTTTGTTAAAATATAATATGTCTAGGGCGTTATATTTAGGTGGTTTAATCTCAGTTTTCATAACTTGATTTTTGATTTCGTTATGTTTGTTGTCGAATTGAGATGCATCTATCAACTTTGGGGATTCTCCTGTGAAGTCATAGTGAACTAGTTCATGATTGCCGTTATTTACAACGTTTATCTTTCCCAATGCTGGATTACCTTCAAAGTAGTATATAACAAACTTTGTGACAAATGTGTTAGATTCTGATTTCCACAAAGTCTTTTGTCCAAATTTAATCTCTTTGAAGCAAAATTGTTTATTTGCAGCGTATATGGTGTTCACAACATGATCCATTGTGGAGAACGAGAGTACATTTTCGTTTCCTGTAGCTATGTCAAAAACTATTGGTTCATATGTTAAGTTCCCATCGAACTTAATTGTTGATATTATAAATTCATTATCAGGATTTTTGGTGTTATTTGCAATTTTCTTCTTCATAATTTCAAATTCGTCAATTGTTTTAATTTTAAGAATCTTTTCATCTAAAATTCTAAAATATTCTTGAGACAGTGTTCCGTTTGTATTAATATTCAACTTATATAGAGTTGGTTTATCTCCTGGAACTGAAAACACAGATGTGCATCTGGATTCAGTTGATTTCCAAAGAACTGAGTTTCCCATATTCACCATTTTCACATGGAAACCGCTCGTTGGAACTGACTCTTTGAAGACATCCATCTGGTTGACAACTAATCCTATTTTTGGATCAGATAGGTCGTATATAACATTGGAATGTATGTTTATTCCAGATTTAAATTTTTTAAACACTTCTGAGTATTTTGAATTATCAAGTTCCTCAAATAAACTTGAACAATTATAATATTTTACATGATTTTTACCATTTTTTTCAAAATTTATTGACAACATTCTGTGGACAGAACCAAAAATTGAAACTGTGAGCATTTTCCAAGTTTCTCCCTGATCTCTGACAATCTCTGCCGATCCGTTTAATACTCTAACAAGTTCTAGCCCATCCTTTGGTTTAACTGTGATAGTGTAAACTCCATCTACTAGTCTGTTAAAATCATCAAAACAATTTTTATTAATTGGTGCACCAATTGAATATGAAACTGTTTTATCATAATCTCCTTGTCTCCAATTTTCTAGCAAATGTTCGAATTCAGATTTATTGCACAAAGTCAATTTCCCCAATTTCCTTACGTAGTGAAATGATGTATTTCGAGAGTCTTGTATTCTAACAATTAGGAGTAAAACCAACTCGTTTCTTTTGTATAAAACGAGTTCATTTATCTCTGCATCATTTTCATTGTTCCAAACTAAACTGCCAGATTCATTTATCTGTAAAATTTGATTTTGATTCTTTGGTACAATTTTAGTGACAGAGTAATTTTCTAGGAAGGAAACTTGGGTTTGGAAGTCTGAAGTAACTTCATTCAGGTCGAGGACCAGTAAATTGGGACTATCTGATGTAGCGGGGACAAATTCGACTGGTAAGGCGGGTAATTCCTTGTCGAGATTGAATGATTGTAGTTGTTGTGGTGTGTACAAGTCTAGGGGGGTCAAAAGAGTTTCCCCGGAAGTTTGGAAGATTCCAGTGGGTGAAAGTGGAGCAAAATGTTGATGTCCAACTGTCTCATGTGTTTTAGTCTCTTCCTTATTGATTTGTATGAGGAATTGTTGGGCAGTATCCTCATCACATTCCTTCCATTTACCATCATAAATAAACCTTTTGGGTTGTGTAATTTTTTCATCTTTTACAATTAAAACTTTAGGTTTGTTAGATACTCTATGTATCTCGACTTCCTTTATGGAATGATCAGATCTGTATATCATATCTGATTCAGATATGATCCCAATCAATTTATAGTCGACCTTGGGTTTAACTACATCAAATTCATATCCTGCGATTGATTTATTTCCTTTCTGGAATGCGTGAGTGTTAAGATCCTTATTCAATTCTAGATACATTGAAGTATCCAAAACTACATCATTACCTTTCAGTATGGTGTCGTATGAAAGAAAGGCGTTTTCATCTTCGGACATAAAATTGCCCTTTTCCCATCTAAAATAAATCTTTTCTTTATTTGTTCCATCTGTCAAGTGCAATGTGAGCAACTGAGGTAAGCAATACGATAATCCTAGCTCTGCCCTTTCAATATATTGATCAGGATTATTACTCTGCCATATTTGGAGGGGTCCATATACAGCACTTGTAAATTTTAGTCCGTGATCTGGACTAAAATTGACTGAAATATAGTTTTTGGGAAGAGATTGACCAGGTTTTGGAGTGATAAGGTATTTGCTAATGTCTAGTGAAGAAGAATTAACCGCAGCTATAACTTTGGTACAGGTTGATGCGATAATGATAGGAAAAAGTATGTGAATTATCATGATTGAAAAACATATATTAAAACTGATTATTATGTAGATGTGTTTAGATCAAACATCAAGTGGGGAAATATAAGATCCTAAAAGACCTTTTAATATAATTTAATTTATTCTATTCTTTCGATATATATTAAAAAAATAGATCTCTTTCTAATTCTCCGGATCTTTGGAATTTACAGCCCATATATCCCTTTATAACAGGTTTTCTTTATAGATCTAGAATCCATTGTTAAATCTTAATTTCTTTCTATTCTAGATGCCCATCCTTATTTCTTTACATTTTATACAATTATACCTTGCTGGATTAGATCTGCTTTAATTCTTCCCATCCCTCCGATATGTTCATTCGGATACACATGATCCAACCTCCAAGATCTGTACATCTAATTTATTGGCACTCCAAACACACATAGATCTCAATAAATAAACATGAACTTTTGGCAACAAGATTAACCTAAAACAGCAAGAACTCAATCAGCAGAGTGATTATTTCTCCAGATACATGGACTCCCTGCCATCTGATCCACTCCCCAATGAGATACTTTTCGTGCTTGTAGACAGTTGCAGCCATTTCAGATTCAATCTCTATGTTTTTGCAGACTCCCATGAAGTCCGTGATAATGGAGGACCTAGCTCCGAAGGAATGTCCTCTGATAAGTTTCGCAATTTTTTCTAGTATAGGTTTTACCTCCCTGTTTTCCGATACCTTAACAGGCTGTGATAGGTATTTCAGGACCTCGAAGGTCTTTGGAATGTCCTTAACTGTATAAGAGGTGGCAACGAACTTCATGAAACTACCCAGGATCTCTGAAATGTCGGCTGGTTGATAAAGATAATGTTCGAACTCCTGGGAAGTTCTGTTTATAGCCATTTTGCATATCTCGTTTCTACCGTATCTCATGTCGCAGTTTCTCTTTTTGGTCATTAGCCAACTTTCGTACAATTGTAGAAGTTTTTCTATCTTAATATCTGGAAACAGAGTTTCCATTCCCCTTTTTTTAGTAACCCTGTCTTCGTAATCTTCGAGATAAAGTCTCCATTTATCAAAATAAACTCTCTCATATAATTTGACCAATTTCCTGGACTGTACTGTTAAGAAATGTTGAGACTTATAGAAAGAGTCATGAACTGCATGTTTTGGAGCTTCTATAAGACATTCATTCTGAAATTCAAAAAAGATTTTAAGTTTATAAATTGATTTCATGTCATAGCCACTTTTTGTGGCTTCGATCTGCAGTGATTTTTCCACTGCCTTAAGGGCTAATTCCCTCAAACTATACAGCCTGTCTGACAACTCACCCACTGTGTAACCTTGGACCCATGCCTGGTAGAGTAAATCCATTGGATATTCCATCTCCTTTATTGATTCCCTTTTAAGAAAGCTGTGGTCAGTTCCGTAGACGTGGTAAAAGGATCTATATTCCAACAGGTTTAAAAAATCGACATATTGACTCTCAAAAACCGATTTTTTGATATTGTTTAAGCATTCTTCCTCTGTGAAAATGTGCGGTTCTGATTCCACAATATCATAAGTCACGTTCAATGGAGAGGTGAATCCAAAATTGAATGGGTTGTATGTATCTTTGGATTTACTGAATGTGACCAGGTTTCTCATAGATAAAATATCCATTTTTAAGAAGGAGACGAACCCTTCGATCCACCAAAAAAGTGAGGGATTATAGATGTACCTTAATCCAGGGAACAGAAGCCTAAACCTGGTGTATAACTCTAGGAATTGTTCATACAAGAACATGCGATAGGTGAACCACTGAGTTAGCCACGAATATAGTATAGATATTACCAAGCCTAGTATAATAGCTAAGCTTACATAGTAGGTTGATTCGTCTCCGAATGAAGAAAGAAATGCGAATGACGAATTAAAATAGTAAGAGGTCATTATTGAATAAACTATAATAAGAAACTTATACTTCTTATAATTAGGTACGTTCCTAACATAAGGTATCAATCTACCAACGTAGAGAAGTATCAAACAAATAGTCGAAATAACGAAGAAAAAGTAAAAAGAAGAGCTTCGGTAATCTGGAACTCTCCCAATAATAGTATTTTTGTAATAGGTTATCATCTTTGACATCAACTTACTAGGCTCACACATCATTCCCATCCTGGTGCCCCTGATAGAATTAAA
>JAQQTN010000045.1:3932-32701 GCA_029379255.1 Theileria luwenshuni
TCCACTTTATTCCCCTCAACTCCATTCACTTCATCATTGCATCCATTTAGTTTCCAATTTATCTAATTTAATCTCATTTAACTTTATTGACTCACCCAATTCTGCTCCTTCTGAACCATCGACTTTGCCAAAAGGGGCAGGTTCCTAATCCTATGGATCGTAGTCCAAACATTCTTCTCAATTGTCTCCAATAAATTTACAACCTAATTTTAAATTATTACTATTATTATTATTGTTATTAATGTTAGTATTGATAATGTTATTACTATTACTATTATTATTATTATTGTTATAATTGTTATTATTGTTGTTATATTACCTTGTCCTTTAATAGGTCATATGTTGTTGAATCGGTTGCTTTTCTGTGGAAGAGTTTCAAATTTTGGAATGATAGGCATGATAAAACTAGGAAATCTCCCCAAAATTTAAGGTTCATGCTCTTGTTCACAAAGTCTCCAATTCCTCCCTCGAATTCGAAGAGGTTTGTGTTCATGTCATCATTATCACTGAATTATTATTATTATTGTTATTTTTATTATCATTATCATTATTGCTATTGTTATTATTATTACTATTATTGCTATTTAATTTAGTACTTTGATGATTCTGTCAATGTGTTTACGAATCCAAGGACATTGCTGTACTGCTTATTCAGATCCTCCACGTAGTCTTGTGTTTTAACTAGTATCTGTTATTTAATTTAAAATTAGATTTATTTTATTTTTAAATTAATTTTATTTGTTTTTTATTTTAACTTACTATTTCTGGGTTTTGGATGAATGTGTAAATATCACAGAAATTGGAGTAGACTTCGTAGGACGGCATCCTCATGCTTCTTATTTGTGTCTTTTCAGTTTTATCTCCTAAATTATTATTATTATTACTATTGTTATTATTATTGTTAATATTATTAAATTCTTACCTATTTTACTCATGTACATTTTAATGTCATATATTTGATTACTGGTGAAGTTGGCGCTTGCTGGTGTTATTACTGACTCATATGCGTTAATTTCATAATCCGTTAGGCCTTCACATTTTGTTCTCAATGATGCTTTTTCCATCTTACTCCACTCCTCCAAACTAGCTTTGTTTACTGGCCTATGTTCTGATTCCAGGGACTGTCGGTTACAAACTAAAGTATTATATTTATTTAAATATGTATATATACGTTTATATATGTGTATGTAGATATAATTGTATGTACATATATAAGTTATATATATCTTTTTTTTATTATAATTCTAAATTTCTATGTAGAAGGTTAAACTAACTTCCCAGGTGCGATACTGGCAGACACTCTGTCAGAAGGGACCTCAGTTTAAACACGTGGTGTGAGTAATCAAAGTTAAGATACGATCTTTCAAAGCTGGTTTCCAGTCCTTTGACCAGTCCTATCAGTTTAGCTCCACAAGTTTGAGCCAATCTTTGGTTTTGTTTGGACTCTAGATCTGCCAGGTTGTCTGAGAAGTACTCGGCCTCCCCGAAGAGGAATTCACTGAATGCCAGACAGTTTTCAGGCGACAGTGTCTAAACACTCAATAATATGAAGCTCTTACCTTTACTGAATCTGTGAGGAAATCTAACAGAATTGACAGGTCGATAGCCTGTGGGACCATCTTCATAAACACCCTGGCCAAGTTTATCTGGGCTTGGACCAGTCCTTCGTCTAACTCTCCCTCATTGTACTAAATTTTTTTATTAAATTAGAGTTTACCATTATAAAAGAAGACAGAAGCTTAAAACAGGTGAGGAGGTGGCCCTGGGCTATGTGCGATAGGACAGAAGAGGGTGTTTCAGATTCTCTAGAAGTAGGAGATAGTTCCTCTCTGTGTTTATCGAGGAACTTAAGGATGTTGTTAGCAACCAGTTCCCGGGTGCTCTCGTCGAACATGAAGGGTACCAGTCCTTCTTTGGTCTTCCCTGAGTGTTTTATTTGGTTTAAAACTAACCCCTGGGCAAGTTGTAGAGAGATGAGTCTGTCAAGTAGGTCCATATCTGCCTCAAAAAGTTCAAAAACAAGGGTATATTCTCAGATTCCTAAAGTTTAAGTTAAATTTCAGACTAAAAAGACTTATGAATGAAATTTACCTTGTAATTCTCAAAATTAGGGTCTTCTGAGTAGTTGAACGAGTACTTGATAAGAGAGTCGAAAGAGAGACCGGAAAGAGGAGATGAGTCCATACTTTCCAGAAGATTCTCTTATCGAAGATGTTTAAATACAATATGATAAAATATGGTACATTTTAAAACAAATAACATCATGAAAAGTTGACTTAAAGGGATATGTAGGGATGTTGTTCTGTGTCATAACCAGTTAACATAATCTGGATTCCACATTCATACATTATGTTTGCCCTTTCCTTAAACTCCCTAAAACATGTTTATCCCTTCTGGTTTCGTAATAGTGTGTCTTTCCCAAAATTCAAATTTGGGTGTACTTTTGCTTCACCGTCTTTAACTTTCCAAAATAAGTCTTTTCCTTTCCTTTTTATTAACACATAGTATTTTATTATTATATTTCTTTATCTAGAGTTCACAGTTACCCTATTATCATTCGATATACCGTGAATCATGGTTGAACTAATTAGATTTACTTCATAAATAGTAGTTTATACATAAAAATTTCTAGATATTCTTAATTTTATTGCTTATAATCGTTAAAACAAATTTTAAAAAGAAATATTTGTAAAAAAAGATAATTTAATTTTAAAGATAACATTTGGAAAATTAGACCGAAAATGGTACCCAAAAATGCAAAAGTATATGAATACACAAATGTTTATCCTTGTATTTTTATCACTGGTAACACTGAGAGGAAGGTGCTTGGAGGAAAAGTATGACGAAAATGGAGTAGTTTACCTTAAAAAATATCTCAAGGGGGTTTACATATCAGATGTAAACTTCCATTTTGATCACGCCGTTCACGAATATGAAGTTAAAATGGAAGAGTGTGAGAAGAGGATTAACATATTCCTGGATATACCTCACTGGAGAACCGAATTAAACTCGAACAATCCAATAACAAAGACGACGAACTTTGTCTCGAAGATGTTCAGTTTAAATAAACAGGACAAAGAAAATGATAGAATCAGTGTTAAAGTAAACGAAGAGGAAGTGAGTCGCTCAACGGAGGGTTTGATCAAACAGGATTTGAAATGTGGATCAAAGTAAGCTTGGATAGTTAAATTTACATTTAGGAACATGATACTTCTAAAAATGACAGTTATAGAGAATTTTGAAAAATTAGAATTTGAATACAGAATTAATATAAAGGTCATTAATAAAAACCAAGGAAATTACCTATCGTCACTGAAAGTAACCTCGGGAAGAGAAAGAATACCGTCTGAACCCATTTTGTCAAAAGTGTATAAAAATTATAAGTTTTACATATACCCATCGATAGTTGACCCAAGTAAGTAAATAAAATGTAAATCAAATATACAGTTAAAATAAAAGCTGAGTGTGAAGAGGCAGTAACAGAAATTAATTCAAAAAAGACAAATGAATACACATTTGGAATGGATGAGATAAATAAAATAATAGAGGTTAGATAAATATAAAAATAAAAATTTTAGATAAAATGCAAAAACAGTAGTAGAGGGAAAGATGTAAAATATAAACTGGAATTCATACACTCACTAAAAACACAAGTACCACCACCAAAAACGGTGTTACCACTTTCTACACAGGAGAAGTGTAAAGTGAGATTTAAATAAAAATAAATAAAATTAAAAACTTTTAGATAATAGATTCGGGTAAAAATAACTGGAATATTGTATGCCAAGAAAATACACCAAACGAAACACCTTTTGTGATGATTACTGACCCTAAGTACAAATATTGGATAGTTAAAAAGAATAAAGGAATAGAGGTGGGTGTCTAGTAATAAATATGAATATAGGAAAAGGAGTTGATAAGAAACAACACAATAACAGACACACTTAATTTGTATAAAAAAGTAGTAATCAAGGGAGTAGCCGGAAAGAGTGTTACAACATACACTCTCAAGAAAGACAGAAAATATCAATACCTGGGGGAATATTACAGAAAATTGATATTTGGAATTATCCTAATGCCCAAATGGATGATACTGATGACAAATGTTTTACAGTCATTCCTGGAACACAAGTATAAAATGGTGTTTCACTCATCACCAGTGATGGGAAACTTTATGCTAATACTGTCAGAAACAATATGTTCAGTGGTTTCAGAAAAGGTAATGATATTAAATTAAACAGAGTTTAGGATATAGAAATGATAGAAGCATGTAACAGGATGAGTCCACTGAAGATATTCAACAGAGAGAAAGACTTTCAAACTCAAAAGATTTTGATACAAAATGTAAGACTAATAGTGAAATAAAAAATATCAGGTCCTTATAATACTGGTAATTTACATTATTTTGAGGAAACCAGAAACTAGGGTGAAGAACTTACTTAAGAGATACCTACCAATGAAAACATTGGGAAACTTGTTGACATTTAAAATTATAGTTTATGTGCTGTCGATACTTAAAGTAAGTACATTAATGAATAAAAAATATTTAGAATAACCTGAGAAGGGGAGATGATTTTCAGAAAATAGACATTTCGATTAACAATGTATATTATTCGAGAGAGAAAACAGGAATATTTGGGATAGTTTCCAGTATCCCAGTGATAGTGTTGGCAATAATAGTACTGGTAAATGGAGGTAGATACTTCATTCAAGAAGCATTGGAAACAATATCTAAGATAAAAGGCAGAGAATTAGTGTGGGTTTGGAATGAGAATAAAGGGAAAGATAAAGGTGAAAAAGACAAAGAAAGAAGAATAGATGGATATTGGTCTCATGAGACTTTAGATACAGTTACAACACCCTTTGAAAAAACGTAAGTAAACATTTAATAATAATAATAATAATATTAATAAAAAATAATTAGGTACATGTCAAAAAGATTACCAATATTCCAAAACAGTAAGGCACACATAGTGGGTGAAATCAAAAAGGTAAATTTGGACTCGGACCTAGACAATGACCATGAACTCCTTGAGGTGTTCCTGCCAGAAGTGTTACTACTAGACAGAAAAGAAATAGGAAATGGATTAGAAACAGAAGTAAAAGGGGAAATAAGTTACCAAGAACAGGAAGAACAAAAAGAGGAACAAGAAAAATATGAAATATATTTTCAAGAAGAGGATGGTGATTTTGACGATTTTATGAAAATGAAAATACAAGATGAGGATGATGAATTGGGAGATATGAAGACATATGTGATAATCGAAAACTTAAACAGGATTAGACCTAGAATTGAGTCTGTAATACTGGGAACAATTGAAACCAAAAAACTGGATTACTTCATAGACCTCAGTTTACTAGCTCAAATGAAGGAATCAAACTTTCAGAGATTACTACCAGTTAAGGTTAAAATTAACCAGTTGATGGTGAGAAAACAAATATTAATAGACAAAAAATTTAGAAGGAACCATTGAATCAAAGGCAGAGAATAGACAGAAACGAGGCAGTGCTGTTATTCGGGAAGATAATATTGTTATTCAAGGCCATTAAGGCAATAAGCTACATGAGCTCCCAGAGTTTTCAAGGACCCTGGGTAAATGTAGTAGTGGTGTTGATTCACATTTTGTTGAGCATTTACATGATAAGTTTGTAATTAATTACAATATTAATAGTAATAATAACTATAACAATAACAACAACAATAATAATAATAACAATATTTAGTGTGCAAACCATATTCAAACTTATTCGACAATATATTTGGATCCAGTAGTTTGATAATAGGAGCACTGTTTACCTTTAAATTTTCAATATATGAAAAGATATTGCATCCAACAACAATCAGCACAATAGGTAATTGATATTAAAAAGAAAATAAAAATAAAAATTTACAGATGAACTTATTGGAGTTGGACTGACTGTT
The DNA here is from genome assembly GCA_029379255.1 of Theileria luwenshuni. NCBI lineage: Eukaryota > Apicomplexa > Aconoidasida > Piroplasmida > Theileriidae > Theileria > Theileria luwenshuni. The sequence goes on from JAQQTN010000045.1 coordinate 9,856, forward strand.
GTATTTGTGTATGGATCATTAGCCTCAGTCCTGTATATGTTGGATCTGTTGCTATCCCTAAAACTGGAGAGGTAAGCCTTATATAATGATAGCAAAACCCAAATTCAATTCAAATTATCCACACAAACTAAATCACTTTAGAAACCAAGAATACATGGCAAATGTCGAAATAGCACTATACCTCAACAATCTGAGGTTCAACTACCGAATAGGTGGGTATTCCAGAGTACCTGTGAAGAAGGCCACAATATATTTGGAAAAGGATGGAGTCACTCTGAGGGAAAATACAGAACAGCACACAATTCACACCATCGCCGTAGACTGCAACTCAATCAACTCAGGTTACCTCCCTCTCCTTTCAATCTTCAATAACCCTAACAACTACTACTCATTTTCAAACCAGTAAGATGCCAATTAATACCAACCATTAATTTCAATTCAGAAACTTTTCAATCAAAAACCTTAATGAATACCTGGACTCAGTTTACACCAAACAGACCTCACTTATAATCACAAGGTAAGTACCAGACATTTAACAAAATTCAGCAAAATACTCAAATTCATGAATAACAATGATAAATATAAGTGCTTCTCAGTAGAAATCATGGAGAAAGTCCAAAGACCCAGGTTTAGGGCAATAACACAGCTCCCGTTTAATGTTTAATTTAATATAACTTTAATTCTATTAATAATAATAGTAACAAAATTAATAATATTAATAATAGTAGTAACAATAATATTACAAAATTTAAAATTTATGATACAATTACAAAGTACAGTTTCCTCTTTCCCAACTCTATTGCGATGTATCGGTAGCTGTTGTCAGCACAGCTCAACTTCACCACGTCCCTCAAACTCAGTTTGTAGGAAGTGTCACCCACTACCTGCCCATTAACTTTACAGGTTCCCTCTGCTATGAACTTTTTATTCGGGTAAAACGAGATGTTTGAAAACTGGGGAACTCGCACTGAGTCCAGAACCTCAGTCAGGTACACTCCCTAAACAATTGTCAAATAGTTGACATTACCTGTTTCAACTGATCCTCTGACAGGACCACGTGTGGAACTGCCTTTGTAAAGTTTACAAAATCCTCGAATTCTTTCAAATCTGTTTTAGAATCCTTGAGAAATGGCTCCAAGTCATCGAAGTGCTTAGATAGACAGAACTTGTGGATCAGGTCTACCAACTGCCTTCCGTAAACCAGTCCAGTCAACTCGTCTGCCAACAGTGTCTGAAATCTCATTAAACCAACAAATTACCTTTGCCGTGTTATAATGTTCAGATATACATTCCCTTATCTTCTCCAGTGGCACTTTTGTAAACCATTTCAGGTAACTAAATTTGTGAATTAATAATAGAAATAACAATAATATTATTAATAACAATAGTAATAACAATAATTGATATTTATATAATTGTTACTTTTCCACATTTGAGTCTTCTAGTGTTCTAAAATGTGACCAAAACACATGAGGTGATGTTTCCTTTTTTATTTTCAGGAAACAGTTCATTCCACTTTTACTTATTTTTTCTCCAAATTTGTCCTTTAAAAGTGGTGTCGTAATCCCAAATAGTATTGGAAGTGACAAGGAGTCTGAAATAAATATATTATTCTTAATAGTTATTACCTCCCAGTTCAATTCCGGATACTATATTTCCCATTTGGTCGTTTCCTCCCAGTTGTATTCTACAGTTGAATTTTTGAGCCAGGTAAATGAAGTCCATTGCTTGCAGTGACATGTACATGAGTTCTGAGAGGTACATGTTTACGCTTGTTCTTCCATCCTCTCTATCTTTATCTACTAATCTCATTTTTATACAGTCTTTTGACAACATTCTTCCCACTTTCATGTTTCTTCCCACTGTTTCCATGTACTCCATCAGGTTAACTCTTTTGTACAGGTCCCTGTTATTCAACACAAATACCTTGTAAGGTTCACACATCTCGGATGACAGGTCCAGGTCAGAGTCACACTCTGTCACTTGTCGTACTTGAGGAGTTATAATTTCTCCATTAACATTCATTGGAATTGAAAGTACCTTTACTGCTATTGATTTGATTGCTTCCTCGTTGGATGTGTCAAACTCTTCCCTTTTCCCTGGAGCTATCAGTTCAGAGAAGTAGAAAGGGTCTTTTCTTATTCTTCTCAGTTTGTAAGACGGGTCTCCCACTAGTGTAGTCCCTCCTCCTATTACTAGTACTACATTAAACCTTTGCGATAGAAACCTTCTCAGGAACATGAGTTGCATCAGAGTTCCCTCGTGTATGAAATCGTTTGTGCAGTCGATTCCTATAAACATGTGTGATCTTAACCATACCATAATAAACCGATGAAAACAGTGAATTGTTAAAATTAGTCCTCTCGTATTCTTCCAGGAACCCATCTAACTTCAGGAAGTCCGTTGTCTGTGAAATCAGTGACCGGTCTATACACTCCGACAGGAATCTAGATTTACACTGCTGTTCAACCTGAGCAAACCTAGATTCCTTGCTCTCGAGGTCATCTAGTGAGGACAATAGGAATTTATTAGGGGAATCATTTACTTTCCTGGGCCTTTTGATGTTATTAAAGCTCTGAATACCGATTTTTGGCGAATTTACAAATGCTTTAGAGGTAAAAGTTGTAGATCTAACTACTTTATTTAAGAATCCAAAGATTATGGTACAAAATATTCCGTATTTCAGGAGGAGGCTTAACACCTTTGAACTGTGTAGCATATTCCACAGCAGGAACAAAATTTAACTCATTTTAACTCAAAATTTATAAGTATAGATGTAATCTAAATATTAATAAAAAAATAATAAAATAGTTTGATATTAATTGTTACACATTCTCCCATGGGCACCATAGACAAAACAAAAAACGAGTTTAAGTTGACCAAGATGTATAAATACACAAAAACGCTTTGTTAAAATTTAAAAGGTGATTGATTCCTAGGAAAATCAGTGGATATTTAGGGAATTTGTAAACTATGTGTAATCACATCTCAAAGGCGTTAGACACACATTCATATTAGAAAAGTAGGAAGGAAGACAACATATATGGAGAGATTCTTAATGTAAAAAATGGAATTTGTAACAACAAGTAATATGCATCTTAGAGCATGAACATACTAGACAATTTAGGTTTTCAGGGTCTAATTTGGATCTTTGCACATTTAAACTATCCCTTTACACATCTGAATAAAAACTAAGTATGATTCTAATAATTTAAGATTACTCTTATTGCTCTATTAATTAAAGTTGAAAATTTTCTTGTTGGGTTAGATAGGGTATATTTTTTCTAGGATTATGCAGAAACTCAGGATTTTCTGGTTAGTTATTTACACATTTTAACCGGATAGATATTATATATTTATATTTTTAAAATATTTAGATTTATACGATTTTTGGATAGTTTATAGGTTCTTTTGTATTCTTTTTTCGTCGAAGGAACGTGCGTGTGCGTGTGAACATGTTGTAACTGATTAGGTTTATTTGAGTATTAAAAAAGGACATAGAATGTCGTTTTAACTTTATAAAACACTTTTCGTTTTTATTTAATGTAATATATGTGTATCTTCATTTCATCAAAGATTTGAACTGTATTTTTTTAAATTAAAATAAAAATATAAAAATTGAATAAATTAAAATTGGATCGTAATATATAAAAATGAACAAATTGGATTTTAGTGGCCAAGAAATGGAGGGAGTTAACCCCTACGACGACGGCTACCAATATAACAATACTCCAAAACAGTACGACACATTACAGTATAACCCCTCGGGACCAGTAGACCCGGACTATATGGCGGAGGTGGCAAGCCCGAGAGGAGAAGCCCATACCCCTTTTGTCGGATTTTTTAGTTCTAAATTATTGAGGTCGGGATTCACTCTTCAGACACTGTCTCTCACCCTCATGTTTGTGTTCTACTGGGCCTTTGGGGGAACCGGAGTATTCGTTTTTGATTTATACGCCGCTCCGGAGAGCGTTAAAGTTTCTAAACCCTTCCATTTAACAGTTTCAACTCTCATGGGACTGTATTTACTGGGTACCCTGTACCTGGCAATGTTTCAGGTTTTCGTAACAGACAATTCCAAGTAATTTTTATTTATGATAGTTATCATAATAACTATTTAATAATTATAATATTTATTATAATTATTAAATAATTAATATTAATAAATATCACAGGGCTGTGAGGGGATTCAGAGCCGGATCAAAGATTCTCTCAGCTGCCGTAACCCTGGATCTGCTGTCTAACATGCTGAGATTGGTGCAGTACTTGTACGCCTACTTTTACATGAGCATGAAGTGGTGGACGAAGTACCAACAGACTAAATCCGACTGGATTTTCTTTCAGTTCGGGAGCTTTACAAACAGCTTCGCACTGGTCATGTACGGAACTGCCTTGTTCTACCTCGAGGCCTACCACGATGAGGGCACTTCGGAGGAAGTGGCCTGGACTAACCTGACTCTGTTCTTTCTGGCAGGTTTAGCTGAGCTTTTAATGGTGTTCACCGGCTACGGGGCTCTGTTCAGTTTATTTTTACTGTTGGCTAACTTAAGTGGCACTCTCTGGGCCTTCTCCTTTGAGCCCCTCTTGGACAAGTGGGCTCCATCCCTGCACTCCAGGGACGTAAACGCGGACTTCGTCAACGACGACTCCCTCGTTTACGACCCCTACTCGCAGGTGGACCAGAACCCAGTGGATCAAAACGCCTACAACAACCTGGGCAACTACGCCAACGACCCAAACCTGAACTACCAGAACGTCAACTACCAAAATGACCCAAATCTAAACTACCAAAACGTGCCAAACAACTACTCATATCAGAACAACTACGCGAGCAACTACGACTTCGACCCCAAGGCCTTCAACCAGTACAACCCAGTCAACTTCAACTCCTTCCAGCACGAACAAAACCTGCTTCTTCAGAACCCTATTAACTAAGTGTAATTTTATTTTAACTGTTACATTTTTATTTTTTTAGTTAATATTTGTTACTATTACTATTGTTATAGTTACTATTATTGTTATTGTTATTATTATTATTGTTATTATTGTTGTTATTATTGGTCAATGCTACTTAAACCCTAAACCCATGTTAATAAAGAGTAATTCTAATTAGGACATTAATCTTTTTAAAAATGACACGTACACTTCCTCCAGGTCTCCCAGGTGTTTCGTAGGATACGAACTCATGGTCTCCAGGGCCTTCAAGACCACCTCCTTCCGGAGGTCAAATATCCTTTTAAATTTACTTTCTTCTATCATGTGTCTGTTGACGAGGCAAATCCAACCACACTTCTCCCTGCTTAATCTCCCGGTTTCCACTCCTTCCTCTCTAACTGTGTTGTCCTGTTCCTCGAGACTCACCGGGACCGACTCCTCCACTGTCCTTTCATTGCTAAAACTTAGCCTTTTACCTGCGATTTCTCCTGAGTTCTCTTCTCTCATTTGTGAGCTCTTACTTCTCCCACTTGACAGCCTCGAGCTTGTCAAGGGTGTATAATTCATGTATTTTGTAAAATTACTCTTGTAATCTATGTACGGTCTCGACTCCACTGCGTACTCCATCTCCTTTGTATTCTCTAGAGGCACGTAGTATCTTCTGGTCGTCAACCCTTGTCTTGCGATTTTATCTAATTCTTCAAAGTTACTCACGTCCACTATCTCCTTTGTAAAATTCATTTCTTTGTTGAATACAAAAATATCTCCTCCCTCCTCTTGACACTCTTGTTCCTGTTGTTGTTGTAGCAGTAGTTGATACTGTTGTTGTAGAGGTTGTTCATGTTGAAATTGTTGATGGTAAAATTGATGATGTAGAGGTTGTTGTTCTAAATCTCCCTTTTCTTGTTTAAATATCTCTTCTTTAATTTCCTTTTTAAAGAAGTATTCAATTATTGAAGCAGTGTTATACGGTACTATTGATTCACAGAGTTCGTTACAGTAGTGATCCTGATGATTAATTCTATTAAATTCGTTATCTATATTGAAATCCAATTCTGCGTCTTCTATTTCCGACTCAGTCGTGTTCTCCACGTAATGCATTATTATCGAAATTAGCCTTTTAAGTATGTTATTCTGCACCAAATTCACCGATTTCAGGTTCATAAAGTTGTCGTTTGTGAATATTCTCGACTCATTCAGGTTAGTGAGGAAGTTCAGTATCTTCTTCTGGATTACGTACACACTCTCCTCAATCACCCTAGTCTCATTAATTCTCGAGAAGTTAATTCTGAAGTGCGGGAGCAGGAACAGGTAGTTTCCGAAGAAAGTAGAGGGAGCTTCCACGCTTCTCTTCATGAACTCTCCCATGAGCAGGAAGCTGCTTCCGAAACTCAGCAGGTGCAGGTAATTCACCAGCACTTTGTCCACCTTCTGGTTCATTCCCGAGACTGGCTCTGACTGTATTATTCTCCTATTTGCCTTAAAAAAGTTCTCTTTATACTTTACCAGGTCCGCGCTACTCAAAAGCTCCAGGAGGTCCAACGTTCTTATCCTCAGAGAGTTAAGTGGCGGTGGCGGGTACAGGTATTTTCTCAAAAGGTTCCTGTAACTCGGCACTCTCACTTCCTCCATCTTAAAATTCCCTGAGAAAGTTAGAAACAGCTCATGCAGCGTTTCCATTCCCAGAAACGGTATGAACAGGTACTTTTTAATCTTTTTAGTCAGACTTGATCTCGTTTCCTCCATCATTTTCATATTTAGGAATTCAAACACCTTTTCACTCACCAGTGTTACTAAATTCAGCATTCTATCCAGGGTGTACACCATCACCAACTCATCTTTATCCTCCTTTCTCTCCTCATCTACTTCCATTTCCTCATCATCTTGTTCTTTTTTATCCTTCTTCATTGCTTCATATGGGTTTACCATATAAAAGGGCATAAAGCTTCCTTTGAGGAAACTCTTATACACTTCTAGTACTGTGTTACTCTTCATTCCCAGTCTCCTCTTTATCTTCTCCACCAGCATTTTAAAGTAACACTTCTTCTCATTAAGTATTTTCGAGTCTAAACATCAATTTTAATAAATAAATTTTACCTTTGTTTTTTGGCACAATCAGCAGCACCGACAGTTCAGGCATCACCTTTATCATGGTCGTGATTAGGTCTAGTGACTGTACTATTTTATACTTGTAGTTTGTTTTTTCAATTACTGTTATCACGAAGTCCACCAGGTGGTAGAAGTATTCCACTCCATTTCTGTAAATTATTTCCACTAATTCATTCCTGTATCCCGTTTCTATGAAGACGTCTGTCAGGTCCTCCTGGTTTGTTTCCTGCTGAAACCCCTCCCTTGAGGTCGTCGTACTGCACCTGGACAGGTAGTTTCCCTCAGCTACTGACAACTCCCTCACTAACTTTCCGTATTCTCTTGCTTCTTCCTCTGAGTATGTCGTTTTGTACGACCCTGCAGCTTCGGTTCCCTCCTCGCTTGAATTGTAGCATAGTGGCAGGTACACTTCCTTCCACTTCTGTTTATACGAGCTTATCTAAAAATAGGTTAAATACACGACTTTCATACCGTTTCCTCCACTAGACGCTCCAGGTACGCTTTCTTCTTAGTGAAGTACACCTGTCTTCCATCTAAATTAAAAAATTTACTAAAATTCAAACGGTTACCTATCACAATCGGGTTTTCAAGCATGTAACTGAGCAGTGGCTTGACGGTTTTTGAAATGTGTAGGTCAAATCTTTTTTGGTAGCACCTCCACTGCTTCGAGAACCTGTTGAACGGCTCGTAGCCCAATTCAACCGACGAAGTCTCCGAGCCGTACCTCGTAGAGTTAATACTCAGTGTCTGTGTCTTCAGGTTTTGCGTTGGAGCTGCAATGTTTGATTCCTTGGTCTCGAGGGACACCGCCTCCTCCACTGAAATGGAGTCCATTTCCTTCAGAACCTTGATAAACGACTCATCTTTTAATAAATCTGAGTATTCTCCTGATAAATCCATGGTAACTCTGGATCAGTTGTGACACCAGGTGAGAATGACCCATACACATCTTAGAGCTTTACATCTTCCATGAAAACATTTCTAGAGTACACAATAAATTACATACAGCATCTTCCAATAAATTAAAATACATGAAATGATTTTTAGATAAAAATATTAATCTTCTGGGAAATTCGTGTCTACTCCCAACCACATTACAAACGTCAATAAATCACTTATAATTTTAATTTTTTAATAAAATTTTAAATTAAAATGATTAAATTCATTCTTATGATAAATAAAAAGGGTCAAACTAGACTCAGTCAGTACTACGAGCCTCTATCTCTCGACAATAAGTCAGTTCTGGAATCTGAACTCATCCGGAAATGTATGACCAGAGACGAAGGCCACTGCTCCTTCTTCCAACTAAGGGACATGATGGTCGTTTATCGCAGGTACCTTTCATTTTTTTAATTCCCTAATATTCTTTAGATATGCCAGTTTATACCTAATCGTCGGAGCCACCAACGACGAAAATGAACTCGAAATTCTAGAACTCATTCACAACATTGTCGAGACCATGGACAAGCACTTTGACTCAGTCTGCGAACTAGACATCATGTTTAACCTCGAAAAGGCCCACTTCATTTTAAACGAAATGGTCGTCAATGGTCGAATCGTAGAGTGCAACAAGACCAACGTCCTCTATCCCCTATCCCTTATCGACAACTACCCCAAATCCGGTCTCTCTTCTTAAATTATCACCTTTAAATAATATTTTAAACATTTGTAATTTATTTCAATTATTTATTATTATTATTATTAGTTACATTTGTTTTTTATCTGGGTTAACCTTTATATCTATGATTGTGATGACCATGATGATGATAGCTATTATTATTAATGTTATTATTATTACCATTGTTATTATCGGTATTGTTATTATCCTTATTATTATTACTATTACTGTTATCTTTATTATTGTTATATGAATATTATGTTTGTTCCTTTATGTGTGTAGCATCTCTTAAGGAACTCTTTGTGAAGAGTTACATTTCTTATCACTGGCTCCTCTTGGTGATGTACGTTTTCCAGCACATCTTCCAATATCATTTTAAGGTTTTTTTCATCTATGAATGGTGAGTGTATTGTATACTTGACCAAATTGTTCAACTGAACGTACAAACACAGTATCGTAATATCCACTCTAACCTCCTTGGTCTTATTCTTTATTGATTTAATCAGCTCACTAGACTCCAGTATTTCCGATCCCCTGTTTACTGACCTCAGAAACGAGAACTTACTTTTAAACATCTGGTCACTTAAGTTATTGTTCACATTGTTATCATTGTTATGATAGTTATAATTGTTATCATTATATTCTTCATTACGATAATTATCATTATTATGTTCATTTTGATCATTATCATAATTATCATAATTGTTATAATTATCACAATTATCTTTATTAACTTGCAGTTGTTGTTCTCTTATGTCAACCTTTTTAATGAACTTACTTGTATATGTTATTGCCTTTTTTATCTGCTTTATTTCCAACATTGGTACTATTGTTTCAAACTCTCCCTTCTCTATTACTCTGTATCTTCCCAGGTTCATTATGCTAAACATCACTTTTACTCCATCTTCTTCTTCTACTTGTTCTCCTAATTCTCCTCGTTGTTGTTGTTGTTGTTCTCGTTGTTGTTCTTCTCCATCTCCAAATTCTTCTTCCCCTTCTATTTCACCGCTTTCATCAACCATATCCTGAATCACTTCCTCATCAATTTCTTCCTTCATTCTCTCCACGTAGAAGAAACACAACATCACCGGACAGTTGCAGTCCACGCAGGTATCACTGCTCGTGTAAGTTTCATACAATGGCACCACTATCAGGTCTCTCAGTCTATACCCCTTGCAGTAACAGTACTTAAACAGGTAATCCACCAATTCCTCCTTAAAACACACTATGTTATCCTCCACTAACTCATTTTTATCCAACACTTCCCTTTTAATTATTTCTTCATAATTTTCAAGACAATATTTTATAAAATGTTCCTTTGTTTCCTTTGGCTTACACCTATTAATTTCCTTCATTATTTCTGTTATTTGCCCATACATCGGATTTTCTTTTCTGAATACCACCTTCTTTTGATTATTGTAATCCAATTTTATTTCAAACAGCTTCCTTCTCTCTTCTTCCACTGAATTATTCAACTCTTCTAACCCTCCCCTCAAATCCCCTTTATTTTTTTTACTTGTTCCAAATATCAACTCAAGGTGTTCCGAGGCTATTTTGCCTTTTTTACAGGGCAAAATAGCCTCGCACACCTTAATAATCTCAGGAATAGATTCATTTCTCCACTTTGTCTCTGACGTTATGTAATCTATCACACCCGTTTCCACTTCCATCTCACATTTTCCCTCATCTCTAAATCCTACTTTCTCCTTCTGTATTTTACACATCAACTTAATTATTTTATTTATTTTAACCAGTCCTTCTCTATATCTACCCTCTTTTCCCTTTTTATTCATTTTACCGCTAACTACTACCTTATTATAACTAATATCTAAAATATATTTTTTGCGGAAACAACGTTGAAAAAATTAAGAAATTAGGGTGAAATTTTCCTTTATGCGATTACAGCAGTTCCGAGATGTTCATTGGCATTTCGTCTATCTGAGTCGAGTAAAACTGTTCAATGTCCCTCAGGATTCTAATATCGTCATCCTAATTTTATTATTATTATTATTGTTATTATCTAATTAATTAGCTAACTAATCCATTATTCAGTTGTTTTACCTTTACAAAATTGATTGCCACTCCCTTTCTTCCGTATCTTCCTGACCTTCCTATTCTGTGAATGTAACTTTCTCTGCTGTTTGGCAGGTCATAGTTTACCACCAATGACACCTATTTATTTATTATTGTTGTTATTATCGTTATTATTATTGTTATTGTTATTATTATTATTATTATTAACTTACTTGTTGTACATCCAGACCTCTTCCCCAGAGGTCTGTTGAGATTAGCACTCTCGACTCTCCTTTTCTGAACCTTTGCATAATTTCATTTCTTTCTTTTTGTGACATTTCTCCGTGCATTTTGCACACTTCAAAGTTTGCGTCTTTCATTTTTTTTGCCAGCCAGTCCACCTTTTCCTTTGTGTTGCAGAATATCACTGCCTGTGTGATCACCAGTGACTCGTAGAGGTCACACAGGGTGTCAAACTTCCACTGCTCCTTCTCCACTGATATGAAGAACTGCTTAATTCCCTCCAAAGTCAGCTCATCTCTCTTCACCAACACTTTAAACGGGTTATTCATAAACTTATTTGTGATTTCTATCACGTCTTGTGGCAGTGTTGCCGATACCAACACCACCTGTATTGTTGGTGGCAGGTATCTGTACACTGAGTACACTTGTTCCTTGAATCCTCTGTTTAACATCTCATCAGCTTCATCTAATATTAACTGTTTTATATTTCTCGTGTTGAGGTGTCTGTCTGTTATCATGTGGTTCACTCTTCCTGGCGTTCCTGATACTATTTGTACTCCCGACTCCAGCGCCTTAATATCATCGCTAACTTTCTTTCCTCCGATACAGCAATGTACCTGATTATTATTTATTTAATGTAATCTATCTTTAAATAATTATCCTCAATAATTTTAATCCATTTATTAATTTTAATCCTTCTAATTAAACTTACTTCTACGTTGCAGTAATCTCCCAGGGCCAGGCATACTTTCTGCGACTGTTCCGCCAGTTCTCTCGTTGGAGATAACAATAAAACCTGCGTTTCTCTGACATTTGAGTTTACAGCTTGCAAGGCTCCCAGGCAAAAGACGCATGTTTTTCCCGTTCCGCTTTGTGACTGGATGATCACATCTCTCCCCTCCAGGATCGGTTTAATTGCTCTCTGTTGTACTGCTGAGGGTCTATCAAAACCGTAGGCAAATATTCCCTTAAGAATTTCCTCTTTTAATCCCAAATCTTCAAAAGATTCCACCAACGGGTAATCCTCTGAAATTTCGTAGGAATCACCTCCATTCATGTGTTCTGTCATTTCTAAATTCAAATTAATTCAATTTAAATTTAATTCTTAAAATTAAACAGGTTATTAAAATGATCTACCCAAAAAATTTCTAGTTATTCTCTCAAATGCCTGACAATCAGTATCTGGACCTAGCTACACATTTTTTTAACACAATCACTAAATTTATATTTGCTATGTATATTAACACTTTACACTATCGGATTCCCTCTTTTAACCCTAGGAATTCCGAGTATTATGGACAGTAAAATTTTGTCATTCTAAGCTCAGTTAAATCAAAGTCAGATGAGAATCTATCAAAGATGGCCTATCTACGCCACGAAACGAATGGTGGAGATCATCCCCTACCTCTGTTTGAAAGGCGAGAAACACACCGTGGTTGCAAACGTGCTTTTCCACTGCCTCGGATCCGGCCAGAATGACCCTGACTATAACACGATTTTTCGCAATGATTACATGGAAACTCTCAACCACCTGTACAATAACCGCTCTAAATTCGAGGATCTTGGCTCCCCTCCCAAGGGTGTGAAGGAGATAGTCTTCTCTCCCTTCAACATGAGTATCCTCAAGGAGGTGAGTCCTACCATCTACCCCTCCCAGAAGGATCACCTGATATCCTCCCTGGAGGAATCTCTCCAAAAGTAAGACTTTAGAACTCAACCTCTTTCAGATTTTCTATGTACTATACAAATGTAAAGGACAACATCGACCTGAATTCCCTCTTTCTCTCAGTCGGTTCTGACTTTTTCAGGATCATTAAGCTCCTTAGACTCGAGCATAAACTTGAGGAACTTAAAAGTGATACCGTCAACAAATTTTTTCAAGATTTGATGTCCAGGGATGACCTCGACAGAGTCAAGGCCTTAGAATTTTTCAGCCTTTTACTTTCACATAAAGTTAGTCTCTTTTTTTTACTTTGTTTAGGAATTGGACCTTTTCAGTCCCCTGGTAACAGGGTCCCTGAGACCAGTTGACCTACTGGCCTCAATCTCGGAGGCTGAGTGCAGAACTTCCCTGGAGATGTTCCTCAGAATCATCTCCAGCGAAATGCAGGACCAGTGTCTCCAGTTTTTGAGGAAAACGGACCCTAACACCGGTAATAACTCAGTTTACTTTATTAAAAATTTAGGACTCCTGGTTTACCCCTGGGCCTTCAGGGAGGCTGAGCTCATACTCAGCACTAAACTTGAGGAATCTCCTCCCGGAAGATTTAAGGGCCATAAATTTGTACCTAATATTGAGGGGTCTTTTGTGGACAGAATGATTGTGAACAACGTTGCAAGTCTATACCTGGCTTTTAACACCCTAAAGTCGTTGATAGGCTCCAAAGCCCTTAACTTGATTGAACCTGCAAACTCACTAAAGAGGTTCTTATCAGTTCACTTCGAGGAGGACTTAGTTATGTTATCGACTCAGAAGGACACATTTATTCTGGACTTACTGATTCGAGACTCTCTGTACAGGTCGTCACTGTACAGCCTTTTGAACTTTCTGCTATCCTCAAACCTGGTTAAAGTGGGCCACAGATTCATGCTTAACGTGGCCAAGCTCTCCTGCCAGTTCCCAGAGCCCTTCAGGAAGTACAACCAGATCGTAGACCTGAAGTATTCACTAGATATTACGCTTCCCCTTTAACGATTTTTCAGTGACAAGCGAGTTAAGAGGACTAGAAGCTACAAGGAGGATCAGGTCCAGGAGTCGAATGTGTTTAGATCAACAGGTAGATCGAGAAAAAACAATTGAATTTCAGGTCTAACCAGGAACTTGAACGGCCTCCTTCAGGAATTTAATGTCCCTTTACCCCCAAAAAGGAGGTGGAAGAAGGACGGAAGACCCATTCCTATTGAGAGAATAAAGTACCTCTGCCTGGTCGGAAGGGGAATCCTGTCGATAGAGCACCAGCTGAGGTCGCAGGGATGGATGCCCTCGTCAATATGTGACACTTCATTTGGAGACTCGTTCCAAAATGCGGTCACTATATCCAGTCAGAATTTGAATCCCTTGGGAAATCAGACACAGATAAACCACAACAAAGATTTACCTTCATTTGCTGGCCTTAACGGGACTCCCGAGGTCTCTTTTGTAAAAAATTGAATCAGCAGCAGATCAGGAGTACACTAAATGGTGGGTTTTCCACCCGGTGTAAAATCCAAATAACTTTTAAATTAATTAAAATTTATTTTATAAGATAGCTAATAATGATTAACTGGGTGCCGTGTAGCATCGCCTGGCCTTCAAAGAAGCTAAAGCCATGCAAAAACAAGAAGGAATACATCAACTCGCTACACACCGGAGCGGAATCGAGGAAGAAGAGGCTGAGGGAAATGGTAATGGAAGCTTACGTAGAAATAGACCTGGACGAGGGAAAGACACAGGGAGTGTCAACGCCGAAGCAGAACAGGGTCACAAGATCAAGTAACAGAAACCCATCGTTAAAAAGGGAATTAACAGAAACTCAAGAGGACTACAGAAGTGGAAAATCTCAAGGGAGTGAAAGGAGGCAAAACACAGAGTTTGGAGACAAGTAATCATTTGAGTTTAGACTATTCCTCTGGGACGACGATTCGGGTAAAAATAGGGAAAGAAGGAAATAAAAACTCAGGATACATAATAAAATACCCCTTGTACAAAGAATCACAGGACGACTGTAAATAAATAAATTTATGCAAGAAAAAATAAAATTTAGATTTCCGATCTCTGGTTCCCTCGAACGGTAAATCTAAGAAGGAAGATGACGACATTGAAACTGATATAAAAACAATCGAATGGTAACATTTTTATTTGAAACGAAAGTCACTCACACATGTGGTGTTAATTTGCTACAGGAGTCTGGATGTCGTGGATAAGAATCTATCAATGGCAATTGAACTGGTTAAAAACCAGAAAGTAAAAATATAAATTACTAAAAATATATCGTTAATATATTAATTTTTTATTGATTTTTATTTAACTAAATCGCACAAGGTCATCGGATACAGCTCATAAGTCCTCTCAAGTTTTAGAAACTAATAAAAAAAATCCATATCTTTAAATGTATCAGTATTAAAATAATTGGCAATAAGAACCTAAAAATTCCCTAATATCCCCAAAACCATGTTTAGGAAGAGGTACTTAGGTCTGCTCCACAAATAATGAATTTAGGGTGAACCAGGGGAATTTTTACCACAGAGGAAACGGAAACGACAACTCTAAGGCGCACAGCAAGGGCTCAGGATCCTCGTTTGACAAGTTTTCCAAGGGCGAAGAGGCCAAAGACACCAACAAGGACGAAACTAACCCCTCAAGTAATTTTTCAGAAATTTCACGATTTTTTAGAAAATTCTCCAAATCAGAATTCAGAGAAGCCTAAGGAAGACAAAGCTAAGGAGCACAACGGATCAGGCCACTCAAACGGGTCCGTGGAGGAACTCACCAAGCTTCTCCTCAAGTACCACACCAACAGGTATAAGGAGTTCAAGAAACTGGTGGTTTCCTCTGAGCCGAACGAAAACGACTCCAAAACCTCAACCTCTAACTTCCCTAAGTCCGATTCACATGACAACGCTCACAGGACCTACAGGTCTAACTACGGCTACGGGTCCAGCTACTCGCGCGAGCGCGGCCATGAACGCCACAAGTACAGATCAGATCGGTAATTTATAAAGTTTACTATGTGTTACCTACAATCTGTAAATTTCGTGAAAATATTTAATTTATTTTAAAAGTTAAGGGCAGTTGTTGCTTCCATTCTCTGAGGCGACTGAGCTCAGAATAGCTAGCTGTGTCTATCGAGTAATGTATTAAAAAAAAATTAAATTACAAATTACATTCTCTTTCTCTTAGCTTATTCAATTAACTTCGGTTAATTGAATAAGCTAACCCTGTTAACATTAAATCTGTACAAATTAGTTGTTAAACATTCACTTGAATGACCACACTTGTACTATGTTACACGACTTGTAGTACACAATCAGCGACTGCACTGACACATCCACGTGGTACTTCTGGCCCTTTTTATTCGGGTCCAGCAGTCCCTTGATGTTGGATGCCGGAACAAAGTTCTTTGATTTATTTGTCTTTTGCGTTTGTTTTTCAAACGTGTCTGACATCGGCGACCTGTCGATGTCAGACTCGTTGAAGTACAGGAGGTCCTGTATCGCGTCCTTCATCTCAGACTTGGTCACCATTCTGTTGATCATGTTTACGGACCTTTTGAAGTCGAGTTCCCTCTTTGAGTAAACCGACTCAGGGTCTCTTCGGTAGGTATTTTCACCTTCCCTTCTCGAGTAGTTGCATTGACTGCTATCAACGTTTTCCAGTTTCGACGTTGATCTACATTCCAGGTGCTTAAAGTTAGTCCTCTTGTTTTTCCCCTCAAAATCCGTCAGGTTAAAGTACTGCAGCTGTGAGAAGTTTTTATTGATGTTGTTCACCAGCGAGAACGAGAATATCTTGCAGCCTATCGTGTAGTCCCACACGAACAGGCTGTGGAAGCTGTCTATCGTCACGAGCTTGGACCACCCGTCGTGGACGCAGTGTGTGATCTCGTGGTGGTGTCCGTTGAGGGTACATATAGACTTAAACTTTAACTTTTGATGACTTTCTTCTCCCCTTTCCTCACTCATTAGTCTATCTCTACTTTTCTCTCTATAAGTCTCCATCTCACTTAAATTTTTATTATTATTGTTATTGTTACTATTGTTATTATTACTGTTACTACTATTGTTACTGTTATTGTTATTACTGTTACTGTTACTGTTACTATTGTTACTGTTATTACTGTTACTATTATTGTCTTCGTTTGCGATTGTTTCGTGATATTTGGATATGTCTGATCTGCTTGAGCTTCTCGAAGTTTTCTGGTTCGGGTGGATGACTTGGAGTACTCTGATGTAGTTTCTGATCACTATTGCCCACTTGGAGTCCCTCTCCAGGGAGAGTATGCAGAAGGGCGGTTTGGGAACCAGGTAGTGTATTTTTTCGCTGAAGAAGTTGTAGATATCGACGAATGTGGTTCTATTTTGGAAGCTTGTGGAGTATGCCATCAGGGAGTCTGCGGTGTCTATCGAGTAAGTCACCACTGTGTCGTTTATGTCCTCTATCACGTTCCAGCAGTCGTTCGAGATGTCTATTATGCCCAGGTAATTTCCCGAGCTGAACACTATCAGCACTGACTTATTCTGACACTGGACGTATCTAATGCTCGTTATCTCGTAGCACGTCACCGACTCCTTCCTATCCACAAACACAAACTCATCTTCCATCCTCTTTTGTATTATCTTCCCGTTTATCGTTCCCACGAATATGTTCAGGTACTTGAACGATATCTCCCTTCCATCCCAGGTTCCCAGAGACCCGTACACGTCCATTGCCGACACATTATCGTCGCTTTCAATCTCCATCTTTATCATCATGGTCGGCATGTTTACGAAAGCCGTGTCCTCGTTGTACAGGTAAAACGATATTGCCAGCGAGTTCATGTCCGTTCCGTACACGATCACCAGGATCTTCGGCACGTAGTTCACTCTGCTCGTCAGGCTGTTGAACTGCCCCTTTTCAGTGTAACTGACGTCGTCGAACCTCACCCAGCTGCACAGCTTAATTTCATATCTCTTGCAGTCGATTGGCGTCACAAAGTTGTTGAACATGAATTTGTCTTCGTTTACGTTGAATCCACACACATTGGTGTTCGATATCACCAGGAACGGGTTCATTCCCAAGGTTGGTACTACGATTGTGGGTGTTGTGAACTTTGACAATTTTTCCGTGTATTGTTTAAATTCTCCTTTCCACCTTGATCTTTTAAAGTTATCTAGGATGCTCAGGTTTAGCATTGGGTTTGACGAGAAGGCGTTATCTGTTCTCATGATTTCCACCTTCCTGGCTGAGTTGAGCAGTCTGTTTGCTGGATCTGTTTTTGGTTGTTTCTTTTCGAATGAGGGCATTCTCAGTTCATATTTGTTTGTTCCCTTTTCGTTTAAGTCTTCCGGCTCCTCATATTGTCTAAAATTTACTCTTTTCACGTAATAGTTTGTCCAGAACAGGTGTTCGTTTACCAGCACGCTTCTCATATACCTAGAAACCGAGGTAAGTGCCAGGAATTCGTTAAATTCTAGGTAGTTACAGATAAGCTCGATCACATCCTTAGGTGCTGTGCCTACGAAACGCACCAGTGCGTTATCCATTTAGGAATTTAAGTGATAACCCTAATCTACTCCATTTTCGCGGTCAATTGGCTAACTATACTAAATTTTACACAAAGTAGTATAGACAGTGACGATACCGGAGAGACTAGATTTCAACCCTTTTTTTAATATTATTTTTAAAATATTAAAGGGTTTGCGATAAATAGAATAAATCTATATATTAACTAAAAATACACAATAATTAATAGTGAGAACGGGCCTTACACCAGGATCCACAGAATGTTGGAATTGACTATCATTCGTCATTAAATTAGGAAGATGACTGGAGGAATAAAATATTTATTAAAGTTCCTTTAAAATATCTGTAATTTTAACTGGGAATTTATTTAACCTACTGGTTACAGGCCTTGGTTACCCAGCTTCAGCTACCCTGAGTTCCATCACGATCCTTCAACTATCCAAACAGTAATACTAAAAGCCATTTAAATATTATTTATTTATTAATAGTATTCCTTTGGGAAAAGTGCTCATAACGCAGTTTATCCCAACCATCCAACCGGAGCGATGAATACCTCATGTGTGGGAGTTAGACTTAAAATTATTGTCTCAATCCTATCCATTATGATTATTAAAAATAATGTAAACTGTTATGTTGATGAAAATTCCGACAAGAGAGCTATTGGACCCGAAACTATAGAAAGGGTGTTCCGTATTGCCGACGAAATTGGAAGATACTCAGAATCAGTCCCCAACCTATTCAGAGTGGTCAAAAGGAATCTGGAAGACTTGGAAAGAGAGGTGAAGTTGAGCGCAATGTTGCCTTCAAGAACCAAACTCGAGGCCTTCAGGATGATTAGTGAACCTCTCAACAGATTCCTCAAACAGGGCCCTAAAGAGTACTACATCCACAATCCTCCCAGGGGCACTGCCTACAACCAACAGATGAAAAAGGCCAGGGAAGCCGTGAGGGAGGTGTATAGCGAACTTCAGGGACTATGGCTTACGGAACATTAGAGAAGGTTTAAGAAAAATTAAGATAGGCTACTGCTAATTAAATCATATAAATAAAAAAAATATCATTATATATTATAATTTGTCCATAATGTGTGGTGTTTTCCTTTTCCAATTCCAACTACCACTTTGTATTTTTTAGTCTTCACTAAGTTTATTTAATTTTATTTTTCATACATTTTAATTGTTATTATATTATATTCCATCAACCAATTTAATTTAAATTAATTTTTCTTTTAATGTGTATCTGTCTAACCCTTTAATTTATCAAAATTCTGTATCCATGGAATCCGTTATTTTGTCTGGACCTTCCGATGTTAAGATTAAACGGAAATACGTTCTACCTTCTGGCTATCAGGAGAATTTGGACACTTTAAATGACCCTTTCTTCCCTACAGACCCCTTTCCACTCCAGGAGGATGACCAGGAGGAGTCTGACCCTTACTTTATTTGGAGGAGAAACACTCCCTTTGTTTACGACTCAGTTTCCGTCTATAACCTCGACTGGCCTTCTTTGGTGGTCGACTTTATGGACGATTCTTCCAACTTCAGGGTTAAGAACGGCTCACTCACTCAGCGACTGCTTCTGGGCACACACACATCGGGCGCTGAAACCGAGTTTGCAATGGTCGCTGAACTCAGAACTCCAGTTTACTCGCTCAGGGAAAACATGACCAACTGCGAGAACTTCAACGGCTTCCTCGCAGCCAGAAAGAACAAGGACAACAACACGCTGCAGCCTAACTTCCCAAACCTGGATATCAAGGCTAAAATCGTTCACCCCGGGGAAGTCAACAGGATCTCTCACGTTCCCAAGACCCACTTTTCCTTCCTCACTCAGTCCAACAACGGCACCTTGTACCTGTTCGACTACTCCAAACACCCCTCGAACCCCAGAGACACCAAAACTTCACACCCTCAGCTGGTTTTTTCCAACGGCCACTCGTCCGAGGGATATGGAATCTCCTGGAACTCTTCCAAGAAACTCGCATCCTGTGCCAGTGATGGCACTCTGTGTCTTTGGGACCTGAATTGTAAATCGCACACTTCAACTAAGGACTTCCCAGGGGTGGCCGACAACGTCACCGTTATCACTCCACTATCCACTTATGCCAAGAATCCCAATTTTAATTTCCTTTCACTCAGTTTAAACCGTAAAAAGGAACAGGTTAAAGTGGAATCAGACCCTAACAACAACAAAAACCAAGAAGATGATTCAACAGTAGACAACAACCTCAATGAAGACCGGAATAATACCAACCGAGATCTCAATCAATATCACAATAACGATAACCAAGTGACTAACAAATCCTTAAATAATAATTACAATAATGAAGGACTTAATCAATGCCAGAACAATAATAATAACAATAATAGCAACAATAATAATCACAATAATAACAACTCTAATAATAATAACAATAACAACAATACTGAGGGACTCAATGATGTAGAGTTCCTCCATAATGACGATAACACTGTGGTCACCTGCTGCGATGATGGCGGAGTCTACCTGGTCGACTTTAGAACTCCCCCTAACTTCTCACCAGGTCTAAATGGTTCATCCACCCTAAACGGTTCATCAGGAACCTATAACTCAACTGGAAACCCAAACTCCTTTTCAACTTCTGGTTCTGGTTCTAGTTTAAGTGCTTTCAACAACAAAGTTGCCTCACTGGACACTGAGGTCAACTGCCTCAGTGTAAACCCTTTTGACTCTAACTATTTTATCTGTGGATGCAGTAATGGAAACATTTGTCTGTTTGACTTGAGGGTTCCCGGCAAGACTCTTTTGCTTTTGGACCATCACAAGGACTCAGTCACCCAGATTGAGTTTAACAGGAGTTCCTGCGGCCTCTTCGCCTCGTCCTCCAACGACTCCACGGTCTGCATCTTTGACCTCGCCTGCCGGGGCAACGAACTCCGCTTCGTTCACCAGGGCCACAAGGCCCAGGTGAACGACATCTCCTGGGCCAAACTCAACCACTACCAATCAGCTCACGTGGGATTCACTCTGGCTTCAGTCTCCCAGGACAACCTGTTGCAGTGCTTCACCCCCAACTACTTTGCCCTGTAGTTTTTTAGATCGTTTTGAATGTTGGATTTTTTAATTCAGTTTTTGTATACCCATTTTGGATTTTTTAATTTTATTATAAAACTAAGAATACTCATTACAACATTTAGTTTAGTAGTTATTTGTGTAATATTCTCAGATGAAACCAAGTTATCACCTAGTTACAATGAAACAATAACACATGAAATACAATAATTGGTACTAAAGTATACAATTTAATGAAATTAACAGGAATTGTAAATTTAGAAAGTTCTGGGAATTTACCGACTTAATTGAATTTGAGTAATTTACACAATAATTTGATTGTCTTACCAACTGAATAGCTGGAATGCTAGCTAGGTATTTGCATTGATACCTAGCTAGCATTCTAGCTCTTCAGGTGTATTGACCTCCTCCAAATTGCCACCACGCCCTTCGAGTCTGTGGTCACGAGAACAGTGTCGTTCTCGTTGACCGCAGTGGAGACCACGGGTCCGTTGTGGAAGGTGATCGAGAAGGGTATGTTTTCGTCCGAGAGGGAGAATATCAGTATGTTCTTGTCCTCGGAGCCGCTCACGCACCATCCTCCCCCGAACTTGGTGTAGCAGGATCTAAGGGGCAGCGCCACGTGGTTGTTGTTCACGTTGTACCTGTGTGTGATCTCCATTATCTTTCCGTTGTTGTTGTCGTATATTACGTTTAACACTGCGATGGACCCACTGCAGACGTTGGCTATCACGCAGGGCACACTGTCACTGCTCGTTGCCGACACGAACGACAAACACGTCACTGGTCCCCTTGATATCTGTTTCGTCAGCGTCACTTTTAACAGCATGTTTGACTGTGATTCATAAACTGAAATTGACCCCCTTTCACTTCCCGCTAGTACATTTAACCTCGTATCATCAAATGCCAAACACCTCAATTCACTTTTTGTCCTTATTTTTTGTATCACAGTTCCCTCGTTATAGTCGACTATTCTCAGTGTCGGATTCGAGTTACACGAGAAGAAGTAGTTGGGCTGCAGCGGGTGAAAGTATATGCACAAGCCCGGAAAGGAGTCGTTGAACACCTTAATAAGCTCACCCGTCATCACGTTCCAGGCCCTTATCGTGCAGTCAACCGATATACTCACCAACTCGTTAACGTTAAGCTTCGAAAAACTCATGCAGGTAACAGCCTTCGTGTGCAGACTCAGAGTGAGGTAGTCCACCACCTTCGTCGTCTCGTCGTACACAACTTCATCTGGCTTCAACGTGTTACACAACTCCTCATCATCCCTAATAATAATTATTAGTATTAATATTGTTAATATTAATATTATTACTATTATTATTATTATTATTGTTATCATTATTATTGATGTTATTATTATTGTTATTGTTGTTGTAGTTATTATTATTGCTATTGTTAACTTACTTTACTTGATTTGACAACACTGTCAACTCCAGTGAAGTCCTGTAAACATGGAAGAGGTTAATTGACCCGTTTCTTCTTCCCACGGCCACCACTAAATACGGATCTGTGGTCTCCTCAGGTCTTATTGCTATGCAGGTCACTGCACTGTCGTACTTGGATATGTGGGTCACTCTCTTTAGACCCAGTGGCGGCAACTTGTTGGCCTCGTGGTCTATCATCGTGGGCTGCAACAACTTCGACTGACTCGTAGTTCCTCCTATTCC
>JAQQTN010000045.1:32801-46238 GCA_029379255.1 Theileria luwenshuni
GTCTTTTTAGTCGTAAGTATCGTCCTCAGACTCTTTTTAGACTCCACAAACGGCAACGCCTTCTTAACAAAATTGAACAGATTATCCACCTTCACAAACAGAATGTCATTTTCCACAGCTGTAAAATCATTAATTTATGAAATATATAACTATACTGTTAATATTATTAATGTTATTATTGATATTGTTATTATTATTGATATTATTAATATTATTATTATTTTTATAATTGTTATTGTTCTTACCAAATTTTTGAACCAGCGATGTGTCTGTTACCAGTTTGGAATGTTCCAACAGTATTAGGTTATTTTGCAGTATTATCATTGTTGTGTACCTCAGCTGGACGTACGACATTATTATCTTTGCCATTGTGATGCACTCTATGATCGACCTTTCTGAACTCGGATCGAAACACACTGCTATCAGGTAAGTGTTCTTAAGCAACCTCCTCGTCTTCTCATCGTCTATGTACTCCCCCGGTATCTCAATTAGAGTAAGCACACCTCCTTCTAAATTTAATTTCATTTTAATTTATTTTGTTACCTTTTTCAGTTTTAAAGTAATTTAGCCTCAACTGTAAACTCGTATAACTATCCCTACTCTTCTGGAACGATCTATGCCTATTCAAGTTCTCCTCGTCTGCACTCGATATCAAGGCCATCTCAATCAGTCTACTCTTTCCACACCCTGCAGGTCCCACCAGCACTATGTCCACAGTCTTATCCTTTACCAACACTTCCTCCTATAATATTTAATTAATTGTAATCATTGCTAATATTAAAATATTTAATATTAATACTAATTATTATTATTATTTATTATATTAATTGCTTTAATTAATATAATAAATAGTGAATAATAATTAGTTGTTAATTTTATCTTACCGTGTTTATTTGTTGATAAGTGTCCACTCTGGACAGTGGCGACCCATCCTTCTTACCTAAACATTTTATTTTTTAAATCTATTACTTGTTGGTGACGTTATTTCCTTAGATATAAACTGCTTAATCATCTTCAAATCACTTAGTATTTTTTTATTTGTGTTTTCCAGGTGTACTATCTTATCCAGTAGGTCCTTGTTGTTTATCTTCAACTGTTCCTTCTCCATCACTATCAATTGCTTCTCATTCCTCTCGTTATTCAGTTGACTCGTAAGGTTGTTTAACTTTGCTTGCAGTTGCAACACCTTAGACTCATAATCACTCAACTTCATCCTATCTTCCTTCAATTCCTCTTGCAACAACTGATTCTTTTCTATCATTGTTCCCAATGACTTGGACTCCTGCTGCAACTTCTTCAACTGCTTTCTAGCCATTGTACTTCTCCACTTCAACTGCAGCTTTATTGCACTCGACTTCAGCTGCTTATAGTACCTCCTCTGCAGGTATGCCTTAAAGTAGCTTTGTATTATCGTTGCCGACTTATTTACGTACTTATCCCTCGTCTCAATCCTACTTATTATGTTTCTAAACAAGCTCTCCAGCCTTATCCACTTATTCAGTAACTTCCTATATTTCTCTCTCGTCTTTATCATCCTGTACGTCGACTGTATCGTCAAAGCCGCCATCAAACACTTCCTCCTATACTCCCTTATCTTTCTAATCTTATATTTCAGGTATATTTGCAGCGTCCTTATCCTCCACATCCAGTCCAGGTACCTCTTCCGCGCCAGGTAGGCCCTCATGTTCTTCTGTATCACGATCGCACTGTTGTTCCTCGTCACTTGCAACGCATTGAACAGCACTTCATACACATTATTCCTAAATATTTTTTTTATTAGCATAGGTAGTTATTTTATTTTTATTTAGTAGGATAGTTGTTTTATCTTGTTAGATAGTTATATTATTTATTTTGTCAGATAGTTATTTATTTCATAGCTAATTTATTATTTGTTATGGATAATTAGTAATTTGATAGATTAATTATATAATTAGTAATTTATTCATTTATTTAATTAATTTGGTATTGATAATTAATTACTTATTCAATAATTAAACACATTAAACATCTATCTATAAAAAAAAAATGAACGCACTTGAAGAATATCAAAGTCTTTCCGAAGGCCAAGGACCCCTCCTTGTAAGGGTCAAACTTCACATAGTTTTCCACCAACACGTCCAACAACACCTTACTCATCTTTGAAGTATCTAATAAATGTATTAATAATGGTGATAATAGTGGTAATAATGATAATAGTAATATTAGTAACAATCATAACAATAATGATAATAATAATAGTAATTAAATGCAATATTTAATTAACTATAGATATAATTAATCTAATGATTAATTATATTTATAGTTACTTATATTACCTGGCTCGTGTTTTTTTACAGTTTGTTCTTCCTTTCCTTTTAAGAGATACTTGAACTTATTGTAAAATATACCATGGGTAAGTCTCACTGGGTACCCTGCTCTACTCACTTCCACCACCTGCAGCATTCCTCCGCACTTCAATTGCTCATTTACTGATGGCTTTTCAAATATGTTCGGCTGATTTAACTGATTCGGCTTTATACACCTTATAAAGTGTGGCTCCGTCTTACTGATCTTATTCATCAATACATCCAGCTGATTTGTAAACTGTGTCGATATCGTCTTCCTCTTCTTCATCAACTGTGTCAAATTCTCATTCGATTTTATCAGAGATTCAAATATTTTCTTTATTTCCTGATTTTTTATGTTGGTTATAAAATGCAAGGAGTCATCTGACAACTGATCCTTATTTTTCTCCAAGAACCCTTCCGTCTTATACTTTACTCCTCCTGCGAAGTGGTTTACTATGAAACTACTCTGATCCGTTCTAACTTTATTAAACCTTTTATTATTCGAATGTTTTTGCACCAATTTATTGCACAGTGACTGATCCGTTCCTCCTGGAACTTGACATTCTTCGTCTATCATTGCAAATATTCCCGTTATTTTAACCTTAAACAGGTCTATGCAGTCCTGGTTATCTGGGAAATCCAGCGGGTTCCACGTGATTCCTTCTTTTTTGTACAGTTCCTGTTCATACTTGAACACGCAGTTGTTGAAAAAGTTCTGCAGGGTCTCGTTTGTGAAGTTTATGCACAGCTGCTCAAAAGAGTTCACTTCGAAACACTCAAATCCGAATATGTCCAGAATTCCTGTGGACACGTCCACATGACTCTGCTTCGGATCCACTGCTGAATTTGCCACGTTAACCACAAACTCGAAGAGGATGCTATACATGTTCTTCGCTATTGCGTCTCTCGTATCCACCGCTTCTTCTATTCTCTTCGGCTTTGTATAAAATTCGTTTGTCGTTTTTATGCTTCTCGTCAGTAGAACGTTCAGGAGGTCACTGTCTTCCACTTTTAGTAGTTGCGATATTTTTGTGATGTTATTCTCCTGGTCGTTTGACACGATTGCTCCTTCCGAGAACTGTTTATTGATTGCGAACTCTATGTTTGTCAGGTGCAGGATCGTCGCCACCACTGAGAATATGATGTTGATCTGCTCCTCGGTCATCCCCAGGGTCTCCATCGCCAGCAGATTCTCGTTGAAGAAATTGATGTCAAAGTTTTCGTCCAGGTTTCCAATCGGTCTGCAGTTCGGCACTATTCTAAACTCCCCTTCGAAGTGACTCAGGTCAATCTTCCACTTTTCGTTGTTCGACGTCACGTGTGTATACTCGCTTCCGTACTTCCTGTATGCCGACACCAACTGGTGAAACACGTGATAGTTCCTCTCTCCCTGTTGTTGTTGTGCTATTCTCACCTTCTCCAGCAGGTACGTCTGTATTGTTGCCCCTATTAACTGCAGTTTATCTGACGTCTTTTGCACGTATTGTAACTCTATATATTTTCCGTATCTACTCGAGTTATGATTCCTCAGTGTACTTGCGTTCCCAAAACTTTCCAATAGGGGATTACTTTCCAGTACTTTCAACTCCACGTTGTACTTTACTTCATTTGGGTGTGAGTGGTTATACAAAGTGCTCATATGGTCTGAAGGCGTCGAGAATCCCCCGGGACTTCTTCCACTTTTAGGAGTTCCTACTTTGTCTGGCGTACTTAGGTAATAACTGTTCAGGTTTATTGGGTTGTGTATCAGCTGTGAACACAGGTATCTCAGTACGTATTTCGTCGACTCTGTCTTCCCTGCTCCCGACTCTCCTGAGATTAGGATACTTTGGCAGTTCCCGTCCAGCATTCCGTAGTAGGCGTCGCTTGCGGTGCTAAACACGTGCGGGTCCTTCTCTCCCACGTAGTCGAACCTCATCAGCATCTGATTAACATTATAGTTTGTTTCAAACAACTTATTTAAATCATTTAATTTACCTGATCTGAGTACAGGTTCGGTATCGTTTTAAATGGGTTGATTGCTATCAGGATATTCCCGGTCAGCGAGTATATCTGGTCCTTCTTATACCTCAGGTGGAGGCTGTGTAGGATTGACGCCTCGTGGAGGTGTGTCAGCTTCGTCAGGTCATCCGGTATGTCTTCATTCCCGTCAATGTCTGTATTTTCTGTCAAAAAAGCTCAAGCTTACCCACTGAATGAGGGTAAAAAGTCTCCGTTACTTTATACTCTCTTATTTCCTCTTCCTTTTTTCCCAGAAGCTTTACTGTCACCGTTTTTTCGGTAACCTTCTCCACTGAAGCCTCGATCCACACCTAATTTTACTTTATTTCATCGCAGAATTACCTCATCTTTACATGGAACAAAAATGTGTGTTCCTGATGTCAAATTTAATCCCTCATTTGCCATCTGGATTAACTAGTTTACATTATTTGAACTACTGTTACACATTCATTTTAAAGAATAATTACTATCATTTATAAGGCAGAAATATTTTACAAAATCAAGAGAAAAGGGGTAAAAATGAATTGAGAGATTTTGAAAGTAGATTATTTAGTACAGACAAGCTGAATATATGTACACATTAAACAATAATTATATAAATCAGAGGATAAAAACTAAATTCATTCATGAAATTAAATAATAATTAATTTTAATTCCCCATAGAAATACAAATTTAATCGGTTGCGTTAGCCGGGACTCGAACCCGGGTCCCAACCTTGGGAGGGTTGGATCCTACCCCTGGACTACTAACGCTCAGGTGATTATGTGATTTCCAGGTTCTTTATTATTACCATTGTTATAATTTCATAAAAAACTATTTACACATCTCTTTTTTAACTATGGAATCTTTTATATTAAATAAAAATAAATCTTGATATTGTGTTACCAATTTTCCCGGATCCCAGAAAATTGTGATCTCAACTCTCACTCGTTATATAAGTGATAAAATAAGTTAAATAAATTTTAGATAAGTCAAATAAGCTTCTAAACACCCAGATCAGGTCATATAACTCTTGCAGAGAAAAAATATTAATGGTTTCATTTGTGCCACGAAATTTCCTTTCCTGATGGAAAGTAGCTAATCTAACACTTTTAAACCATATTCATAGAGTAAATATTATTTTAAGTCTAGATTTTAATCTGTAATATTTAATTAGTTTGTGGAAGTTTACTTCAGGATTCAACACCTTGGTGTATTCGAGTAAATTCCCTTTAAAATTTAAAAAGGCATAAAATTTAAGTCTTAAATATACAGAAATATATTTCTAAAATTTAATTTTGCCCGATTGTAAGGCTTTGTGATGACCAATATGGGTAAGGATGTCAAGCAATCTAAACTATAATTGGATGGCCGATATTTCGGCCGGGTGTTGTAACGAGAGTCCGGCCATCAGT
Source organism: Theileria luwenshuni (assembly GCA_029379255.1). Taxonomy (NCBI): domain Eukaryota; phylum Apicomplexa; class Aconoidasida; order Piroplasmida; family Theileriidae; genus Theileria; species Theileria luwenshuni. The sequence continues at coordinate 38,525 of JAQQTN010000045.1, forward strand.
GAGATTTTGTATGAGTTTATAAAGCCATTATCGGTCACAGAATCGCTAAATTTAGTTTTTAAGGGATCATATTTGAGAAAGTGGAAAAGATCAGTTCCACTGACATCGGTTAACCCTAAAGTTCAAGTAAATAACCCAGATTCAGATGTTCTTAATCAAAATAAAATATATAGTTCCCAATCCCGGGGAAGATCGCACGAAAGGTTCTTCTGGGTGTCCCAGATAGCAGACACCCTGTTTCTGAGGTGGTACTCGAAGCGAAAAAGGAGCAGTGAGAGCATAATACCCTTAAGCACGGTTAAAACGATACACAGAGGGGATGAGCTGTGCTACTTCGACAAGAATGACCCCTTTGACGGGGTGCCTCTCAGACAGATATTCGTAATTAACGGAAAAGTGTCACTGCAGCTGTCGACTGAGAGTCAGAAGGAGACCCTAATGTGGATTTCAGGAATTTACTTCGCATCTAGATACGCAAGAACGCAGTACTCGATGAACTGGATCACGAACTCGATGCTGTTCAACGACTATTTTTACTCGGAAAGGAAATCTAAAGGTATTATATATATTAAAATAACTCATTAATTTGCAGACCCGTACTACAAGTTTGAATCGAAGGACTTTAAAAAATTGATAAACGATAAGGAGTATTCGTTAGACGTAGTGGGAAATTATGACAAGATTAAGGAAATGGAAGAAGGGTTTCAGCCGCCGACTAACCTGGCACACCTGGTGTACTACATGAGGGAGAGTTCACTCTTGGGAAGGCCTGAACACGTGACAAAAATACAATCGCTAGTGAGGAGGATACTGGACTACAGAAATAAGATAAACGCCAGCTTCATAAAGATGACGTCGACAATCGACATTAACATGAACCCGAAGCACATGGTAAAAGCGTGTCTGGAGCACCTGAATTCTTTGAACACAGAATACTCGCTGTTCAAGGACGATATCGTAATAATATACCCGCTGCTGAAGGAAGAGGAGGCGCAGGAACTGTTCTACAACATAGTGAGGCAGTGCGCCCTGAGAATCATGGTGAGCACGGGAGGAGGAAAGGAAGTGGAGTTTGCAAGTAAAATACAACCACAAGAATATGAACAGTTTCTGAGAAAAGTGCAAGGAGCCGACGCAAATGAGATAGTGGAAGGGTTCCTGGCAATCAATGAGACGATACAGCCGTTTACATACATCAAAGATGAACCGCAGACACTGGGACCAGTGTCGTGCTTCAAAAAGACAGCGACACCGAGAATACCCATAAGGTTCCTGACCCTGATGGGATTCCACTGGTCGCTGTCCAAAAGGTTCAACGACATATGCATACCGCAGGACAGCGAAGAAATAGCGAGCATACTGACCTTAAATCTGAAGGATTTCTGGGTTTCAAGCAGTCATAACACGTACTTGGTGGGAGAGCAGCTGGGAGGATCGGCAGCAGCAAGTGCGCTCTCAGAAGCACTAATAAGGGGATGCAGGTGCATAGAACTGGACTGTCAAGACGGAGACGAGGAGCCGGTGCTGTGCCACGCCTGGAAGAACTATCACCTGACCGGCTCAGTGACCCTGAGGGAGGGGCTGGTGGCGATCAAGCACTCGGCTTTCCAGAACTCAAGGATGCCAGTGATACTGTCATTTGAGATGCACTGCTCAGACGCACATAAGCTGATGGCAGTATCAATGATTAAGGAGATACTGGGAGATGAACTTTTTATTTTGGATGATAATGACCCGATAGACCTGGTGACGACGGTGGAGCTGGGCACACTGCTGAATAAGTTCATAATAAAGGCAAAGTATAAGTCGGCAGAATCTAGCTTCCATGGGCCAGGAGAGACTGCGTGGCAGGGAATAATAGGGTTAAGGGGATACAACATAGGGGATTTGGATGAGAATAACCTGGAACAGATTAAAAGTAACACGGTTTACGCAATCTCGGAAAATAAGTTTTTAAAGTTGAGTAAGACGACTAAATTGATTAAAAAGCTGACGTCAAGATGCATAGTGAGAGTGTACCCGTCGGCAACGAGGTTGGCGAGCACGAATTTTTCGCCAATAAAGCCGTGGAGCCTGGGAGTGCAGTTTGCAGCCCTTAACTTTCAGTCCTACGACAGGTCGATGCTGTTGAACCACGGGAGGTTCTACAACTCACTAGGTTATGTGCCAAAACTGATATACCACAACGTTTTGAACGGAAAAATGGAAAATGGCCACGAAGACAATTACCATAACGGAGAGCATAACATCAATAATGACCTGAACCTGAGAGTACACGTGCTGAGTGGGACCCAGTTGCCGACGCCGTTTGGACTACAGGAGAAGAATTACTCGAACGCGTTTTCAAACATACTGTACTCAATACAGACAGGAGGAACACCACTGGACATATCAAATTTGAAGGACAAGAAAGGATCAAAGTTAAAAGAAAAGAAAAAAATAGAAAGTGCAATCAGACAGGGGTTAATAGTGGACGAAGATGAAGAAAACGATGACTCAACATTATACGAAATCATCGAGAAATCGTCGCAAATAGTGATGGAACAGACTGAGAAGATATGTCCATACGTGGAGGTGACGGTTGTGGGACAGGAGGAGAAGACGTATAACACGACGCCAGTAAACTTTAACAGTTTTAACCCAGTGTGGTCGGACACGAACCCACCCTTCGACTTCAAAATCAGGAATCCGAACCAGGCGATCATCATATTCAACGTGAAACACTTTGACACAATGTCCTCCGAAACAATAGGCCAGGCGGCGTTCCCAGTCAACAGACTGAGGCCGGGAATCAGGTGGGTGCAGCTCCTGGACTCAAAGTTCGTGGAAATCGAGTGCTGCGGACTCCTAGTGAACGTGGAAATGAACTTTAGAGAATGACTTAAACCTAATTAATCTAACTTATTATCCTATAAGTTAATCTAACTTATACCATAATAAGTTAGACTAAATTAAATTAAAATAAATTAATGTAGTTAATTGTAATACATAATGCTGATTAGTTACTGTGTAAATTTACCAATAATTAGTTGTAATTATTCTATCAATTAACATTAATTAATATTAACTAATTTCAACTAACAACAATTAACATTTGATAAGTAAATGTGTAGAACTAAATTAACAAAATTAAAAATAATTTAACAATTACAATTGATTAACAAGCTCAAATTAATTTATAGATCAACTGTATTTACTCTGTAATAAGATCAATTAATCCATCAATATTCATTGACAAATTAATCTATCAACTAAAACCCAATTACCGAATAAAAAAAGAGAAGTTAATCCTCTGGAATGACTGCGGGAAGGGAGTGTCTGAAGCACTCGGTGGCGAGCCACCTGAAGACCTTCATGGCGAGAAACCAGAGAAAGGTGTTGAGGCAGAGGCTGGAGTAGTAGCACTTCTCGTAGTGAGTCGAGGGGTTCCAGAAGTTATTGTAAACGCAGTAGTTCAGGCTGCAAGTGTTGACGTCGGAGTGCTGAAGATAGGTGAGAAATTTATGAGGAATGAAGAGCGGGAAGAAAGACGAGGGTGTGTGATCCCGGGATAAAGAAGTGCAGGAATCACAGGGAAAGCGGTCCAGGTTCTCCAGACAGTCGCCGCAGGAGGCCTTGTGGCAGTGGTAGAGCATGTAAAGGGTGACTAAAAACATGAGGGAGGAAACCAGGAGAAAGATAAGGCCCTTTCTTCTGAGGAAGGCGTTGTCCACAGGCTCCTCCCTGTACAGGTCGATGTTGAAGTAGTTACTGGGGAGTATTTTACTGAGTCTTTCAATGTCACATTCGAACTCCTTAGCGGGCTTTTCGACCTCCGGGACGTCTATGTCTTCCGTTGTGTACTGGTACTTCTCGATGAACTTGTCAACCCACATCTGAAAAACAGGACCTAACATGCATTAAAATCATTTATAAAACATAAAATTACAAATTACATTAAAAATCACTAAAATAATGTCAGTTATTGGGTGAGAAGATGAGTGTGTCCTTCCATCCCATACTCTGAAGAATCTTCTTCCTAAACAGTTTTAAACTTTGTAAAATTACCTAGTTTGACAGTAAAAGTTAAAATAATGCTCATGTGTGCCGTCTGGCATTAGGTGGAGGATGAAGGGGTTCTCGTTCTGCACATAGTAGAACAGTGCCACCTTATTTTTCAATCCCTGGCTATCTTTTGATCCCTCTCCCTCTCCCCTCTCTTGGGATCCTTCTTCCCTGCAATTTCCCAAGTGATTTCCTCCTCCTTCTTCTTTCGTTATACTACTTCCTAACAGGTGATTCTCCTCAATATTCCGGTAATCGGCAGTTATGTCTATCGTGAAGGGAAACTCCCTCACGAACGTCCTTGAATCTTTGATTGTGTTAGCCACACTTCTGATTATCTTCTCGTTTTCGGCACTCCTGGACCACGAGTAGTCCTTGTACCCGTCCACCACCTTCAGGAACTCCCTCCAGGTCTGATCGTTGCACTCACTCAGTCTCACCAAACTCCCAACCACCTAATTTTTTATTTTATAATTAAGTTGTTTATTCTAATTGTAAATAATTGTAATATATTTAGTAGTTTATTTTGTAATTAATATTATTGGTTAATAATAACTAATTAATAAAATTACCAAATAATCTAATCCAACAACTAATAGCCAATATAACTAATAACTAATGTAGAAACTTACAGTTAAGAGATGTGTGTTAAAATGCCTCGGTTTAAGCTGATTGAACCTTTTAACCACCTTCAACACCACTGCAGAATTCAACTCAAATCCCACCGATATCATGTCCCAAATCAGACAAGATAGTTGGTGATCCTCAAGATCCTTCATTTTGGATTCAACCAATTCTCCCAAAACTTTCAATAGTTCCTTGGACTCTATTCTTCCCAGTATTCCGAAACACTTTAGTATCTTAACTACTTTAACCACATCTAATTCTTTTTCCAGTTCTAAGTCTAATTCTTTGTGTACTTCCACTTCCTTTTCCTTTTCTCTTGATTCCTTTTCTACTTCCCTTGATTCTTTTCCTCCTTCTCCTTCTAGCCCCCCTTTCTGTGATTCTTTAAGCACCTTTATTGCCAAATTCTCAACTTCTTGGGTCCTCACTTGAATTGCCACCATTCCCTCAAGCAGCTCCATTAAATCTTCCAATCCCACATCCTCATTTCTTTCTATACTTTTCAAAAAGTGTATAATAAACTTATAAAATTCCCTGGATTCTTCTTCATTAAGTTTAATTTTACTTGCCAGATTCACCAGTGGTATCAACTCACTAGACGTACACTCTGAGACCTGGTCCATTCTTCCTGTTAACTGTCTAATCAGCCTTCCCTCAAACATTCCAACAGCTTCTGCACTCCTAAATTATTTATTATTTATTAATTAACAATTAATAATTAATTTAATATTCAATATCTAATATTGAATATTAAATTTATTTTTATTTTACTTTGCTATTAGTATTAGGTGTTTCAAGTGAAGCCAGTCTGGAAACGATTCACTCAAGGTCACCACTTGTGTGTATATTCCGTATTGAGGCACTTTAGCCAGACTTAGTGCCTCAAATATCCTACACACTAAGTTCGGGTTTTCGAAGTATAGTATTCTCCTCTGTAAGTATTCTGCCATCTTGTTGTATACTGAAGACTCTAAAATTTTATTAATTTTTATATTTTATCTTTTTTATTTTTATATATGCTCACTTCTTATTCCGAGGCTACCACATGCTATCATTCCTTCTGCCACCAGTTCCGGTCTCCAGTTGAACGCCAGTGTAGCTGGTATGTTTCTGATCAACCTTCCGTATGTGATTGAGTCTCCTTGCTTCAAACACGACAACACCTATTTTATTTTATTTTATTATTATTTTTTTAATTTTTATTTTTTATTTTAATTTCTTATTTTAAAAAAAAAGTTTCTAAACTTACTATTAGTGACTTAATTGGATATCCGTATTTCAGTATGTATAAATACTTCCAAAGTTCATTTGCGAACCTTGGAAGCAGTTCGCTTTTTATGTTGTAGAAGTAGTACATTTCCGCCATGTCTATCAGGTTGAAGTACTTGTACTGGTGTAGCACGTATGGCAGTCTCTTGTTCAACCCTCTTACAAACTTACTATTCCTAAAATCCCATCCTTTCAGTATCTCATTCTGTCTTTCCTCTGATAAACACTCCGAGTAGTCTATTTTAGGCTTAAATTCGTAACTTCTTCTGTTGATCAGTGCCCATGTGTAATGCCTTGGCAACCTCTTTTCATACCTAAGATCACTTGTATCCTTTTCAATTTCTTCTTCTAGGTTTCTATTTCTTCTTCTTGATTTCAACAGGTCTATATGCGTTACTGAAGGTTCCTTTTCCACAAAACCCAGTGAAGTCATGTACCTGCAGAAATTAACCACTTGGTTTTCCGTATGATTTTCAAAATTCCTTCTCAACTGTTCACTATAGTACATTGCAAACTTTTTATCATATATTCCCATCCTATTGTACATTAACAATAACTTGTCCATTTCCTCCTCGCTCAACTTTATCTTCCCTGTTGTTATTAGTTGGATTGAATCCTTGTAAATCTTGCCGAATGAGTCAGCATCCTGCCCATATCCTGAGCACAGTCTTACGTACGACTCAATCAGATATACTATGTTTTCCTTTGTAACCTCAAATCCCTCATTCTCCAAGTATGAGAACAGTTTCTTCGATATTTGGTACGAGTTCAACTTCAGGTTAAACTTTTCAGGCAACTCCTCCCATTCTCTCATGTAAACCAGCGAATTTACCAATTTCCCGTAAGAAACCAGTAATTTAAAAACTGAATCAGCCGAAATGTACGGAATTGAAGACTCAACCGTTTTAGCTACTTCCAGCAAAACCCTGTTCTGACTCCTTCCCCTCGGTGTGTCTGCCACCTGCTGGAATCTTACACAAATATCCTCAATATGTGGACCAATTTTACTCTGCAATCCTCTGATAACCTCTAATTCTACATATAATGTCAATTACCTACATTTATACCTCGTGTTGTCTTCTTCAGCAGATGTGTATGCTCTCCTACTATGTTATTAACCGCTTTTTCATACGTTTTAAACGATTTATATAAATTTTCAAAGTTTATTTTTTTTCTTTTATTTATTTCCTTCCACCTTCTGTACGATATTCTGCTCGCCACCTCCCAGGGCGGCACCTGCCTTCTACTAACTACTACCATCTATTTTTTTAATCATATACATTTTATTACTACATTATTTACTACAATTTTGCGTGTGTTCTATTTCTGATTATTCTTTTGCCATAATCTCTCAATAATTGTTTGTGCTTATCGCTACCCACTCCCAGCGGCATCACCACCGCTCCTATTTTCACCGAAGTCTACATTTCATTAAATCAACTTATTATCTTACCTTTGGCTGTACTAATTTTTTATGCATATTCATCGTATTCCATTCAGGCCCTAAGGGTATCTCCATCTTCGAGTTGCACTCATGTCTATTATTGAACGGGTGTGGCAACTAAACATTTATTGTTATTTTTATTGTTATTATTATTATTCTTATTGTAATTATTATTATTGTTATTCTTATTGTAATTATTATTATTGTAATTATTATTTTTATATAAAATCTTAAACTTACGTTGTGTATATAATACTTTGCCAACTTTAAATCTTTCTTTTTATTCACTTTTACTCTTGTTTTTTTTACCTTTTCCTTTTCCTTCTCTTC
>JAQQTN010000046.1:0-34902 GCA_029379255.1 Theileria luwenshuni
GGATGGAACGAACAGGCAGTATTTGCTTTGGCAATATGCTTCCTAGAAAAGGTAATTTTATTGATAATAATAACAATAATAGTAACAATAATAAAAATAACAACAGTAATAACAATAAAAACAACAATAATAACAATAATAAACGATTTAGTTATTGGTTTATTAGACATCCAAACAATAAACAAAATTAGATAATAATGAATAGGATTGATCAATCAATCAACTAATTATTATCTACCAAAATAAAAAAATAACTATAACATAACAATATAAAATATATTTGTAGAAGGACTATCATAATGCTGCAAAGAGGTTTGGAGTGCTGTTTAAGTTACACCCGGAGGATAAACTGATTGCAAATGAGCTGGCAAGGTGTTTTCAGCTGATGGGAGACCTGAACTCGAGTTTGCTGGTGCTGACGGCGTACTTCAATGAGACTTTGGACGGAGAGATACTTGAGACTATACTGGAGTTAAACATTAATCTGGGACTGTACGAAGAGTGCTTCACTGTGTTAGAGAACATATGTAGTACGAATAGCATACCGCCAAAGAAACTGCCATTAAATCACATGGCATACTACGTAGTGGCATCGATAAACCTGGATAAAGAGGTTAAGGAGGAGCTGGATTTACTGTTTAAGGAGTATTTAGAAGTGAAGTACATCTTTTTAATAGCTAATCATATGTGTCAAAAGGATTTGGAAAAGGCATTGGTGTGGTTTAAAAGGGGGTTTACATTGGTGGAAGGAACGGGAGAAATACATGTGCCAACGACACTGAAAATATCAAAGTGTTTGATCATGGAGCAAAAACACCAGGAATTTTTAGCAAAAGCGCTTAAAGAAGCAATGGAAACAGAGCCTAATAACTCAGAAGTAGTGATAACATTGGCAGATGTGTTATTGCAATTGGGAAGGAATGATGAGGCTGATAATCTGATCTCGAGATTGACATTAAACGATTTAGACAAAATTAAAGACATACCAGAGTAAGTAACTAATTGTTGTTGTTATTATTATTATTATTATTGCTGTTGTTATTATCATTATTATTATTTTAGTTATAGTTATTATTGATATTGTTACTATTATTGTTTATTTTTATCTTAACCATATTACTATTACTATTGATGTTGTTATTGGTATTTTTATTACTGTTGTTAGTGTTATTACTATTGTTATTATCATTATTATTGTTATTCCAATTATTATTTTTATTCCAATTAATTAACAGTTGTTATTACTAACAATTATTACTACTGTTAGTATTATTACTAACTTTCATTACAATCATTATAAAATAACTATCACAATCACCATTAACAATTGATGTAGACCGATACCGGAGGAGGAAAGAGTGGAGTTACTGGAGTGCCTGAGGAGTCAGACGATAGAGTTGGAGGAAGAGGTGCTGAAAGATCCCAAGGGAAGAGTGTATCCGTGTCTATTATCATATGGTGGAAGTAAAAGATGTGAAAACAGGAAAATTAATGAGTGGATAGATAGGTTCCTTAAGGTGGTTAGGGACTGTGAACTTGATACTGAAAGAGCAATACAAAAGTTAAAGATTAAATTAACAAGACAAAATGAGACAAATCATATGCAAGAAAATTATATAAAGGAAGAGAATTCGATATTTATAACAAGTGAAAGTAAGAAGCATTTTACAAATAAAAGTTATTCGTTTTTAAAGACTAAGAAGGAGTTAAACCTGAGATCAGTGGAGGATATAATAGGTAGATAAACTTAGTTAAATTAATTAATTGAATAATGTTGTTATTAATAATAATAATAATAGTAAATGGATAGAATGGCTATTTTAAATAAAAATAAATGATAACTAAAAAATTAATTAAAATAAATAACAATAACAATAATTATTATTATTAGGATGGGATGAATACGAAAGACTGATTTCAACTGCAACGGTGTTTATGTGTATGGCAAACAGGGTGAAGGAGGCAGTTGAGGTGCTGGAGCTTATCGCAAATAATAAAAAGAAATATAAATCGAATCAGGATATAGTGGAAAAAACCAATTTAATCAAAAATATAGAAAGAAATATATTCAGTAAGATTCATAATTATGTAATAACAATTATTTAGAAAGTAGTTCGTTTGGGGGGCTGTTTAAGATAGCGATCATGTTTGCAAGAAACGAGTTTCTGAAGGATAGGTTTTACGGGAGTCTGGAGGGGTACGCCAGAATACTGGGAACAGGAAAGATGGCACACGCAGCGCTTTTGCCGTTGTCATCATCAAATGAGAGGGAGGCGCTGTTGGAAAACAGGTGAGATATATTGGAATAATAGAATTTAGGGCGTGGGTGACAAGACAGCTCTTGCATTACCCAGATAACTTTCAGTTGCTGATGTTGGGAGGGCATTTCTGCACAATCTCAGGAAGTTGGTCGTATGCAACACAGGAATACAAAAGAGCATTTCAGAAGAACCATAATGACTCGTTGTCATCACTGTGTCTGGCAACGAGCTACTTCAACTCACTGAGTAGAAAGACAACAGGGGTAACTAATAATTAAATAATTAATTATATAGAACCTGAATAAGTCGCTGCTTATGGGAATGACGTTTTTGCAAAAATATGTGGATCTGAGAATGAGGTCGGTAGAAATGATGAAGTTGAGTGAAAACTGCCAAATGGTGTTTAAGGCAGAGGGGTTATATAACGTGGCGAGGTAAGTAAAAGTAGTATGACTTTGTTATTTAGATCGTATCATTTTATGAAACTGTTTGATTTGGCAGTTCCACTTTATGAAAAGTGCCTGGACATAGTGTCTAAAGTAGAGGAAGAAAAGAGTGAAGAGGAAGTGGAGTGCCCGTGCGTAGTGTGTGATTACTGCAGAAGAAGCGGAAGACGACTTCCGAGTTCCTGCAAAGGATTCGTTATGAACGAGTTCATAACGAATCATTGCAAGATGCAAGTACAAAGGGTAAGATAATAGAAATTATTGAATGATTTATTGATCGATTATCCGATTGATTTATCAATCATTTAATTACAACTAATGATAACTAATTAATTAATTAGAAACAGTAATAGTTATTAATAGCTATTTATAAGTATAAACGATTAAATTACTTCTTTAGTGTGCAGCCTACAACCTGTTCCTGATCCACTGTCAACACAATAACATGATTCAAGCGAACTACATTTCGTCAAAGTATATCATTTGGAATTAATATTGACGAATGAAATTTTAAATAAATTTTAATTTAGTTTTGTAATTTATTAGTTAATAGATGTGTGAAAAAATAAAAAATTAAGAACAAGGAGTGTTGAGTGTCTGAGGTGTATTGTTAGGTTTGAGAATATGAGGAATTAGAGTTCATTATTTAATAAAATGTGAGGAATCTGTCCTTCCATGATGTTATGTTGTTATTTTGATATGTTTTGATTAAATGTATGGATATTCTGTGAATTTTTTGAGGAGGTCGTTCAATATCGCAAACACAGGTGTAATTTGTAAAAATAGTAGAATTGACCCTTTAAATTGTTACATTTACAAGAGATTTTGTTCATCGTTAATCTTCCAATCAAATAAGGGGATAGACTGGAAAATTAATAGACCATTTTACAGTTGGTGTCCAACCGGTGTGTGTAACTTGAATCAACTGAGGGAAATTAGGACTAGAACCATAGTTTCTAACTTCGATTACTCGCATTTTGTGGTGTCTAACCCGAAAACAGCAGGAAACTGGCCACCTGAGAATGATCATGGGTCGCCTATCAGTAGACAGGGGTGCAAGAAGCTCATGTTCGAGTTGAATCAGCTGGAAATAGAGAGAATGGAAAAGATGAGGAAATTTAACGTAAGTTACCAAGATACTTAACTTATCTTTTATTTAATTAGATGCCGGATTTAAGCCTCGGAGACCTTGTGGAAGTGAAGTACGAACTCTCGAGAACTGAACAGACATTTGCAACATTCACAGGTACTAAATGATATTGTCTTAAAAGCATTTATAAAAATCATAAACAGGCTATTGTGTCACTATAAGGAAAAGGGGACTTAACTCTTCCTTCAGTCTGAAGAACGCGTTTGACGGAGTCGGAGTTACCCAGCTGTTCCCACTCTACTCACCCAGAATTCTCAACGTCAAGGTACTGAAATTCTAGACAACTAATTGTTTATCAGATAATAAAGAGTTTAAACAAGGGAGCCAGAGTGGAAAGTAGACCCATTACCAGGGACTACAGATACAAGTTCCACAGAAATGTTAGACACCGGTTTTCTAAGAAGAGTGGAGTTCACAAACCAGGTAACTTTGATAACTTTAATTCCGATTAAAATTAAAATTAAAAAAACGTTCAGGAATTCGAAGTTTCGAAATTAGACTCAAGAACAGGATAACCAGACTCAAGCAGAGCTACTACAGAATGAGACTGGAGGCAGGCCTACCTCCTTACATTTGGGGAGGTCCTTACAACATCAACACCAGAAAAAGAACCAGGTAACCTAGTACATTGGAATTCTGCACACATATTGTCATTATCAATTAACTACCTTTTTATATTATTAATCTAAACTCATTAAAAATTTAGACTCGTCAAGGGAGAGACTTACAGGAGAATTCAACTCTACAGCCTGGTATGTTTTTGTTCTTTATTCTCCTCTGATCCAATTCCAAGTTTTAAAAGATTTAATCTTTCTACTAAAATCAATCTATCTTCAGGACGAACAAAGAGCTAGGAGTGAGAAGCTCAGCAAGAGGAGGAAGAAGTCAGCTTGGGGAAACTACAGGTTGCCGGGAACCAAGTACTTGGACTCACTGAGCAAGGAAGATAAGTGAACCATTAAACAATTGAACTGGTTAACGAGTTATCATGTGATCAATTAAAGGAAGAATGAAATAAAAAGTAGTAAAGGAAGATAAGAAGTAAAACCTTTGACAAAGGAACAGTGGATTAATCAACTGAATAACCTAACAATCAAATAAATAAGCAAGTAAAAAGCTTGAATATATTAATTTAAAATGATTATTGTACACGGTTACACCACTACTGTTAAGTGAGTGAACGAATTAGGATTTACAGTGCTCGGACCGGATGGTAACCTTGCAGCACTTGTAGCCCCAAAGGCCCTTCTCTCGGTCGTAGAAGGACCCCCAAATCTGAGAGTGGCCCAGAAGCTTCCCCTCGTCAAACTCGTATTTCTCCTCACTGAAGATGTGTTAGTAAGTATATGAATGAGATAAATAAATAGCAATTAGTTTATCTGGGCTCTTACCTGTACTTAATGATGTCATCCTCCGAGACTTTAGTGAGGGGCTTGAGTTCCTTGTACTTTTCGATGTACTCCGAAGCATTAAATCTTTCAATCAGTTTCTTCTTCTTCTCTAATATTTCCTTCTCCTCCTTATCTTTGGTCTCGTTGAACAACTTTTCCAACTTAGTTGGATTTGCGATAAAGTCTACGTCGACGCCCTTCTTCTTACTCTCCCAAGCAAAAACCTAAACATGGTTATCATAGTGTTAATGAATAACTATTGAGCTTAAATAATTTGGTTTTCAAATGGATTAAAAGGGTAGCCATATATACAAATGTATGTAAGAGTAAATGAATAACAGGTTGGTGAATTTGACTAACCTCAAGTTCCTTGGGCTTGTAAGTTTCCTCAGAGTTAAAGTAGTAGTTGTCGCCTTTGAAGTAGCTGTTAACTCCCACGAGAGGATCCTCCCTCATTGAACGGGATTTAGGGTCGTAAAAGGCAGAGTTAACGTCCAGGTTGATGAGGTATTTGGCGGTGTCTTCCCTAATTCTGAGGTTTCTCGTCGTGGTTCTAGTCTTGTCATCCTTGCTTTCAAAAGTTTCATTTACGACACTGAAAAAAGTTAATTTACAATTAAATAAATAAGTAAATAAATAAATGGGAGATCAAGCTCGTAGAGTTATAATAACTAGTGATTTTTTACTTTTGTTCTTCCTCCTCATCCAATAATTGTTCATCTTTAAAAATATTCATAATTTTGTTTAAAGCCCTTTCGTGTTCCAGGTCCTTGTATTCCTCGACCAGCTGTAAGTGGGAGCTGGGATCGAAGCCGGACCAGCGATCCCTGGTGGCATCGTAGCCCTTGTCTGAACTTTGGACGATGTATTCATCGGGGGAAATATTCTCGTTTGTAAACTTGGCTCCCTTCTTCCTGGGCCGTTCAACGCAGCTCTTGGCATCGTGGGTCATCGCGCCGCAGTTTTCACAGGCTCCCTTCCTGAATTTAAAGGCCACCTTGTTGGTAACTCCTCTTCTGGTGACGTAGTCTATGGGAGCCCGCTCAGCCTCGCTAGCTCTCTGGTGTTTCAAACCTAAATTTATTATTAAAAATATTATAAAAGTATAAAGAAATTGTTTAAAAGGATTTTGGTTTAGAAATCAAGGAATCATGGGTAAATAATAAGGATAAATTAGATAGAAAAATAGGAATAAGGTATAGGTTAGGGAAGTTAGGGTAAACGTACTTGGTTCTCCCTGATCTAGGTACCAAGGAGCTTTGGAAATGTATTGAGGTATGTGAGGGTTAATGTCGTTTCCCATTTCGTCTTTTAAGGCAGGAGCGGTACCTGCTTTCCTGGCATCCTCCAGTTCACGATCCCTCTTCAATTCGTCCCTGGTTTTGGACTTAACGGTACTCATAATTACTACAATAAACTACATTTTTAAATTTTAGATTTAAATATGAAATACATTAAATATATAATGAAAATATGAAACCAAGATAGTTGGGGAGAAGAGATGAATAAGACCGGCAAAATGAGTAAAAAAGGATTAATTTATAAAATAAAAAATAATTTAGAATGAAGAATGAGATATATATGAAAAATTGTGACAGTAGGCCAAAGAATCCAAACGTTTTTCACTTTTGGGATTCAGTGACTTTTTAAAGGATAATAAGGAGTTAAAGAGACTTTGAAGGAGATACACGAGGAGGATTGTATTGTTTTATTGAACTTTCTTATTTTATTAGTCTTAAAATTGTGATCTTAGAAGGTTCAGTGGTACTGTTAACTCTAGAGTAAAAATTTTATGTTATAAAAACAAATAATAGGAAATTCATCCGGTTCCAGGTAAAAATGTAAAGGTTGGAGGTGGTATTGTGAAATAGATAGACAGAATGTGTATAATTTAAAAGTGCATATATGATATCTGGGGAACTGCGACTCACACATTAGATCAATCAACTGGATTTCGAGGTCCAATTCTCAAAACTAGGGAATCCCAGACATGTTTTAAATTTTTTATATAATTTAAATAAAAATTGTGTAAAATATTTAACGCTGTATCTAAAAGTGGATACACATCTCATTTCAGTGAATGGTTTGTCAAATTGTCCCTCAATGGTTTTAATTTAATTTAAATTTTTTAAAATAATAAGTAACTTTATATCGCACCTTAATCTTTGTAATCAAAATGGGAAATAACTCTCAACTTTTTGAGTGTACCAACTTGGTTTCCCCGGGCAAAAAGAAAGGAACCCTTTTTAGAAATGTAGCCTTCGTTATAATTAGTAAGTTTAAGACAATTTCATTCTGTGTAGTTTACATGTATTCGGGAGTTATGGGCATTCTGCTCAGACCTCATCTTGATAATTTGACAGTTTACGGTCTCGGGATGACCGTAGGATTTAATGTTTTGTTCTTTTTATTCTTTATTAGCTTTGTAAGGGTATGTTTTGTAAATATCTAAGATTTCGTTAAATTAAATAAAATTTAGTCTGCAATAACAGACCCTGGTGTGGTCCCCCTAAATTGGGGATTTTACATGGGCGATGATACCAAGAGAAGAAGATACTGCAAAGTATGCAACGTTTGGAAGCCAGACCGAACCCATCATTGCTCGTCATGTAACAGATGCGTTCTGAACATGGATCACCACTGTCCCTGGATAGGGAACTGTGTAGGATTTTACAACAGAAAGTATTTCATGCAACTTCTAGTTTACTCCATATTAACCCTGAGTTTGACACTGGTTCAATCGTAAGTTTTGTTCTAGTTAATATAATATGTCTAACTTAAATAAATCATTTTTTAGGGTCTATTACCTGTATAACGAAACTATCGATAATGGGATCGATGACTTCGATTATGCCGGTCCCAAGGCAATATCCTACGTCTACGTCTCAGGAATGATTTTTGTCGGACTGGGTCTTATAATTGCACTTATTCCTTTCGTTCAGTTTCATTTTAGGTTAGAAACCATTTTTAACTCTTTTTTAGATTAGTTTTAAAGAATTCAACAACCATTGAAAATTTGGACGAAAATAACAGAGATTCTCGTATGTATGATATGGGAGTAGGAGCCAATTTGCAACAGGTTTTTGGAGTTAATCCATTTTGCTGGTTTGCTCCCTGTAATCTGCCCTTGAATAGACCTGTTGGGGATGGAGTTAGATGGTCGCAGTACTGCTACAATCAGATTCCCGATAAAGTTTAATCATTTTAATTAATTTAAATATGCAGTGTAAAATGAATTATTTTACAAATTAGTTAGTTTAAAATGGAAATAAAAGTAAATTCTGTTATTTATAGTACATTAAAACTTTTAAAAGTTATCCTTTAATCGTCTTTTTGTATGTCTGTTCAACAAATCTATATGTCGGCTCTCATCCATTCGTCCTCTCGAAACAATATGTCTCTAACAATTTCCAACTCTCTTTCTTCGGACATTCGTTCTTTAGATTGTACCCTTACTTGTTTATATTCTTTCTTTTCAGGGGTCTTTACATCTTCCAAATGAGTTGTTTCGGATGAAAGGATTTGTACAGCATCTACAACTTTCTTAAGTTTAATTGCGTCTGGTTTTGTGTGAACACGGTTCAAGCTTCTAGAATTTAAATCTGGTGTGTTAGGGAAGTATTTGTAGAGTGAAAATAGATCACATTCGCCGTATAACTTCTCTGCCATGTCGTTTTTGGCAGTAATGGTGTATTCTCCAAGTTTAACGCCTAAACATTGGTTTTAGATTAATTAAAATTACCTCTGTATGTAATCATGTATTTCTGTGGTAGTTGTGCATTCTTTTCGGAGAAGAAGGAGGAGCATGCTCCAATAACATGGAATGTAGCTGCGTGGCGTGATGCACCAAGGACTGCTGATCCTAGAGTGCTCTTTATTGGATAATCTTCTTCTTCAGTATCATATGTCATGGGAGGCAATTTTGGTCTGAATCCAAAGAAAACTGAGAAGTTCTCCCTCTTAAATGGACTTTCAACTTCCTTTACTACTTCTGCACCCTTCAGTACCTTTCCTTCTACCAATGGCACGGGAACAGACATTCGTGATGGTTTTGATGGTTCAAATTTAAAATCTGTATAAATCGTTTGGTCATCTTCTGAATAGAATTTAACTTCCTCAATTTTGTCTAAAGAAACCATGCTATCTACGGTTAAATGGTAATTTGATCCAGTTGATATCTTGGATTTTTTGAATCTGGAATTTTCGTCAACTGGGAGTATGTCAACATAAATAGGACGTTTAATTGATCCATTGTATGATATCCACTTGAGAGGATCATATACACTCATTTTTAGTTTAAGTTTGTCTGCAAGTTTACTGTGCATAACACCGATTACTGAGAATGAAGATCCCAAAATTTCTTTATTTGTGGAGGCCTGAATAATTTTATAAATATGTTAAGACAAATATAAATTCTATGAATAAATTCTTACAAATCCGTGGTCAAGTGTGAATTCGAGTGCCTTGTCAATTGAATCGACCGATTCCTTTTTGAGCAAAGTGCTGAAAGTACTAGTAAATGAATGTTTTATAAAAATTAAGCATAAATAAATATTTAATAGCTTACAATCTGCTTCCTGATTTTGCCAAATATAATTCCAGATGATCTGAATTAAGGAATGCTACCTTGACATTGGAGAAAACATTAGAATCGGCTTCAAATAATGAATGAACAAATTTAACCAATGTTGGCATTAGGTCACGATCTGGGCATGTTGCATCAGATTTTTTGCACTCTCCTGCTGCAATCATTTGTAATTTGATTGTTTCCACTGCAGTTTGGTCGAAAAGGAGGTAAAGGTCGTGCTCGTAGAAATGGTTATTCTTGATCAAATTTTTTACAAAATTTGGCTCCCTGGTTAAGAATCTAAAAATTGGATGAGTGATATATAAAAATTACGATATTGATTCCTTGAATGTGACTAGTGGTGATACTCCATAGTAAGGGGCAATTGAAACATCTAAGTCATCGGTATGGGTGATAGTTGGTGATGGCAACCATGGTTTTTTGCAATCCACAAATCTTGTAAAGAAGTAAACTCCGGTTTCTCCAGATCTAAATTGTGCAGATGAGAAACTTGTCTCATCAGTCAAGCAGGGGGTGAAATTGAATGATTGCTTTTGAAGGTGGGTAAGGTCTACTGTTTCTGACAACAAAACGTTTTTCTCTTTAAGAACGTCAAAACTTTCGGAAGTTGTTGGGTCATCAACTACTGTGAAAACAACTGACTCTGCATCAAATTTGGATTTTTCGTCGAGTTCGAAATGAACCATAACTAGTGTTTTGAGTTTAGGTTGTTTTTTGGCTTTAAATTCGAATTGAACGAATTTTGATTTATCTGTTTTTACCTTTACATCTTCGCAAACTTTGTCTAATTGTCCTTTGATATCTTTGACACCCTTAAGTCCTTTGAAGGCCATATGTATCAGCATTTTGTCTTTTCCTGTAAATTCCATACTAAATGAAAGTCTTGCTGATTTCTTATCATCTATAAAGTATGGTCCTGTCAATTTCAGTCCTTTAACTTCAAAATTTTCCAGTCCTTTTGTGGGTTCAGTTTTCAAATATATCTTTCTAAATGGTGTTACTGGTTTGTGACCTTCATCTTCAATACTAATCTTCAACTTTGAAGGATCTCCTATTTTGTCCATTCCTGCCTTACTTACAAAAGGAACATCAATTACGAAGAATTTATCTGATGATAAAGGCTTTACCAATTTTCTCACATCTATTTCTATCGAGAGTTTGTCGTCATATTCAAGCCCGTCGCTTGCTACTAGAGAATTTAATTTTTTGTCTGATATGAGTGGTTGTGATAGATCAAAATCTTTGGGTGTATTTGGCTCAATGTGAATGAAAAACTTTTTGGTGTTAAAGCTAACGTAGTCCTGAAGGAATATCTTCATTAGGTAGACTGATCCAATTTTCTTTATTTTATAAATCAATGTGGGAACATCTTTAATTTCTACTGAAACTGATGATTTTGCTATTTCAGCAATTCTGTGGGAATTTTTTATCATCACTTGGTTTAGTTTTATGAGAGCTTCAGAGCAAAATATTTTGGTGTAACCGTCTATTTTTTTGATATCGTCAGGTTTGAATTCCTCAACTGCTGGAAGTTTTAGCTTGGAAAACAAACTTAAGGAGAAATCGAATTTCTTGTGTACCGACTTAAGAGACTTCATATATTCGCTTGAAATGTTTAACCTGATTGAGTTTTCAACACCGAGTTTAAAATCTGATTTAAAAATTGAATAACTCAAAGTTGCAGTTTTACTATCATATTTGCACAAAAATACTTTTTTTAAATCGTCTGAACTGCAAATTTCCTTATCAAATTTATCTCCAATAAACTCTTTTGGTAAACCTATAACTACATCCAGAAAGGCCGATGAATCTTTAAGGAGTCTGTCATCTTTGATAGTGAACCTAAGTATAAAATCGTGAGATGAGTCTTTCTCTACAAATGAGTGTACTCCGTCAAGAAAGAGATTGTGAGACGTTGGAGTTAGAAAATCTTCATGGGTAGGTAAAACTGGTTTAAAGCTTCCACAGGAGACAACAAAACTTTTCAAGTCTGAAATGTCTCTAAACATCATGGATGCAGCCAATTTGGATTTGGCAAAACAGACTAGATCGGAACGGTATAGATCCGTTTTACCAACACTGAGTGCTACAACAAATTCACCGAATGTGTCAACATTTTCGGCCAAATCTAGTTTTTCTCTTTTTTCGAATGTACCAGACCATGTGTAGGTTCCCTTCTTCAATTCTTCACCCTTAGCTTCAATTTCAACCAAAAATTTCTCTTTTGGTAGGGATGATATTTCGTCGTATACTGAGAATCTTTTATAGGCACCGAAGTTCACGACATCTTTATAAGGTAGTTTACCTAACAATTCTAAGCCACTTTCTGGATCACAAGTTCCAAAGTCTTTTGGTCTTCCTAGAACAGAAGTAGCTGAAAGTAGCGAATCATCAGGTTCACCCGAAAAGGAACTTAGTGAAACAACTTTTTTTGTGAGTGCTGATGATTCAGACTTGAATTTAAGTCCCAATGGAGGTAACAACAGAAGTGAGATCTTTGGAGTTTCTGCATCCTTATAATCTTTTACGGCAATATCTTTTGTGACCTCAAATTCAAAGTCCAGTGTCAACTCGTCTCCACTTGTTGTAACTTCAGGGTATTTGGCAAGATTAACCAAAGAAAGTTGAGGTACATCAGTAGAGTATACAAAATTAAATAAAAAGGCTAGCGTAACTAAAAACTTCATTTTTAGTAAAAATATAAATATAAAATCGTATTGAGAGGTACAGATGGCAGATACGATCAAAAGTACAGAAGACCAGAGACGTCCAGGGATAAGGTGGCAGGACAAGTACAGCAATAAAATTTGCCAAATCGTTAGGAATCTTATAAAAAAACATGATTTGAAAGTACAGGATCTTTTTAGAGATTATTTGAAGTGATGTGAAAGTTAGAATGAGCCAATCAGATTAGGTGTGCAACAACTCAGGGTGGTCCTACAAAAGTTGAAAACATGGTCAGATAAATGTCCAAAAATGAAATAATGTTATCCATTTTATATAAAATCATTTTCTATAACTTTTAAAAAATAAATAAATGTATGAAAAAATATATAATGAATGAATTTAATAATTCAATAACCACAATGCACTATACATAATATTATATTTGTAACTATAGACATCATATATACTATATATTTATGTTATGACTAATTTTAAAGATAGATTTGCTAAATATTTAAATAAACCTCCTCCTAGTGACTTTAATTCCATCGATTTTAACAAATTCCTGAACCGGACTTCTCTTTCCCCTTCCGAGGTACATAATTTCCCTTGATAAATTATTAGGTTTTAAAATGGAACGGGATATTGAGCACTTTGTACTCTAATTTTGGAAGAATGTCTTCTGGAAACAATGTCAACATTTTTCAAGACGGTACCTTCATTTTCTTTTTTGACAATATTTTTGAATATGTCGTATTTTTATCATTCAATTTATTTTCTAACCATTTATCAGGAAATGAAGCTTTTAGTGACATGCTCAAGGGGATTAATAACGCAAAGAAGACTGTGTGGATGGAAACGTACATCTTTGACGACTCCCCTGTTGCAGAAATCTTTGCAAACGTTGTTAAGAAGGCAGCCAAACGTGGATGTAATGTGATCCTTTTACTAGACTACGTAAGTTCAACTTAGTCTCATTTAGAATCGCTGTTTAATATCACTTTTAGGTCGGTTCAATGAAGTTTCCTAACAGGATGAAGAAGGAGCTCGAGGACTCGGGAGTTAAAATACACTTTTTCAACCCTCTCAGTTTAACAAACTCCATAGGACCAGTCACCTTCAGAAATCACAAGAAACTCCTGATAGTAGACGAAAAAATAGCATACTGCGGTTCATTGAACATATCCCGCTTTTCAGTCGATGAGGAGCTGGGAGGAGACGGAAGGCACTTCGATGTGCACCTGAGACTGACAGGGCCAGCAGTGTATGACCTCTGCAACTCCTTCTTAAATTCACTCAAAATATCGAAGATACCAGTGGATGATCTGAAACTGTCTCCCAAGGCAGAACCATTTTCCGAAGGCTCAATTGTCCAAATATTTGAATCAAACACAATTAAACACAAAAAGGATGTTTTAAATTCTTTGCTGTTTGTTATTTCAAACGTGAGTTACATGAATTAGAACAGTTAATTCTGTGTAATTATTGCCTTGATTCATCGTTTGTTAGGCCTCAAAAAGTCTGTACCTGGCTACCAGCTACTTCATGCCACCAGGCTCCCTCAGAAGGTCGCTGATGTCAGCAAAAAACAGGAACCTGGAATTGAGGATGCTACTTTCGGGAAACTCGGATGTTCCCGGAGATACAACATCCAGCTACCACGTTCTCAGGAAGTTTTTTGTATGCTATTTTATTCACTATTAAATGTTAATTAGCCTTTCCATTATTTTGTTAGTCTGATTGTTATCAACAATCATATTAATTCATTAATCAACTTTAGAGGAGGAAGTTTCTAAAACCTCTAAATGATAACTTCCGGGTTTTTATGACTAAGAATAAGCACTACCACGGTAAGGTCACAGTGGTTGACGATGTGTGGAGCTCAATCGGGAGCTTCAACTGGGACAGGTAAATTGTCTAACTTATTATAACATCTTAAATTACCTATTTATTTCAACTATAATCACGAATCTAATTATAATCGTAATGAATGAATTACTGATTGTTTTAAGATGATATAATAAATTTAGGATATCGAGTCGAAGAAATATGGAAATTACTCTGGGAATATTTGACCCTAAAATCGCACTAAAACTGAAGCAGATGCAACTGGACAAGGAGGAGGAGTCGTACGAATACACACGAAGCGACTCCCTTAACAGACTTAAAATACTCAAGTTGTACGACTTCATGACCTATCACATCGGAAGAATATCAGGTAAAGAGCTTTAAAACAACTTTAAATAGGAGGAAACCTGCTTGACGGATTGTCTAATGAAAGGTTTAACGTGGTTTTCAAAAAGACATTTATAAGGACCTTCGTGGACCAAAACGTGAGTGAAATGTACCTGATGTCAAACATCTCGGGAGCATAGTCGACAGTGTTAATAATGGTAGCCTCAATAAACTTAATTATGATGATAATGTAAGTAATGTAAAAGTTGGAATTTTGAATGTAAAAGTAATAATTGTCAAATTTGTATTGTAAAATAAGTAATCGTAAAATCCGGAATGTTAGAATAAGGAATGTAAAACCCACAATTAATCATGTAAAATAATATAATACTCATTTGTGTAAATGATATAATACTCATTAATTGATTTAAAGTAATACTAAATTACCTAAACAATATAGCACTCAGTTATTTAGAGAGTCCTGATGGCACCCGTGCACCAGGTTTATCCTGGCGATCTCGCTCCTGACCTCGTCCTCGGAAACGCCGGAGTCGAGGGTGGAGAGCATGAAGCAGTACTTCTCAAGCTCCTCATTTGACCTTTGGAAGCAATCCAGCTTTGTTCTCAATTTCTCGAACTCCTTCCGATAAGTCCTCTCGATCCTCAAAAGCCTGTCCTCCTGGAGAGAATTCTGCGATTTTAAGTCACTCAGTTCCTCATTGAGCTCCAACAGCTTAAGTTGGTTAACTGAGTTGATTTTACTCGAGGGAGGCGACTCAGGAGAAATATCAGGATTTCGGGCCATTTGAGGCTTATATGGAGTGTTTTTGGACCTGAGTCTGGTGGGACTGATGTCGTAAATGGGAGGTTGAGAGGGTGGTTCCAGCTTACTCTCAAGCTGAAAAAGCGTAAACAAAACTTAAAATTACCTTTTTAATTACATTATTTCTAGTTTTTATTTCCTCCTCTAGTTCCTAAAGGCGTTTTCTCATAGTGAAACTAACTTTAATTTTTTTCCTGAGTGCTGATGTCTCAAGTTCCTTGTCCTTCGAGTAAAATTTCAAGGTAAAGTAGTCCTTTAAAAACTCGCTCTGACTCAGTAACTGGGACTGTAAGTTGCAATTTTCCTCCCTCAGGAGGTTTATCTCTCTTTCCAGAGTATTAATCTGATTGAGTCTTAAATTAGGTGAAATTACCTTATGGACGTACTCCTTCTTCAAGCTGGTGAAATGTTCATGTTGATCCTTGAGATCGTCGCTAAGTCTACGCAATAAAATGTAAATGTGTATAAATAAATTACTCAAGAAGTTTATTTGATTTAGAGTTTAAAACGCTCCTGAGTGACTCATGGTCTGAAAAGCTGCATTCTTTCTGGGATTTTGGACCCAAATCATCCGATTTTAACTCATTTTCATTCCCAGTCATATACCGTCATATATAGTTGCGAATTGACTGGATGTGTAAGAACTACGCCCGGTTTCAGCTGATCCTTGGCATATGGTTGTGGTGGAATCTGACAAAAATTGGGTAAATCTAATGTTACAGTCCTATCAAAATTTTTAGGATCAATTTTTTTAAAATAATTTTCCCTTATGATACATAAATTGTCCTCTATTGCCCTTTGCGCGTCTGCTAACTTTGAGTTTATTAGGATGTGGCAGAATGTCACACCTTCCAGTTGATTTCCTTTAAAATTTTTAATATCCATTGATTCCGGGTCACTGCTAATTATAATTCTCTCCTTGTTGAAATTGTACAGGAATGTTGAATTTGCGTCTTTCATTAAACCGTAAACTTGGTCTCTCCAGTTATCTTGATTATTCTCTTTATCACTTTCAAACAATTTTTTAAAATTTTCTAAACCGAACTTATCAAACAGGTCCTTGGCGCTATTCGTTACCCTCAGCTTATATATGTCTGGTACATCTGAGAACGTTTCATTGTATAAGGTCTCTAATTTATTCCCAAAATGTTCAAAGAATCTTTTAATTTTTTCCATGTACTGTGAACAAACGTGTTGTATGAACATGTACAGGTGTTTCGGATCTGTGCTTTTATTTTCTACCTCCTTATTCAGGTAGTCTACAATTCCACATAAAGTTACTACAAAATGTTCCAGCTTTTCCAACTTAGACAGACTGAATTTGGTCATGTAGTAGATTGCCACTAATTCCTCCTTGGTTGTATTATTGTCAATTACGTTTATTATCTCTTTTGGGCCTAATTGTCGATCAGATGCAAATGATCCCTTGAGATAATTTGACAGTTTATACACTTGAATAAACAGATTTAACACTGTCTCGTAATGTCTATTTGCGAAATCCAGGTCTTTTTCTCCCGTTTTCAGGTACTCGAAACTTCTAATTGACTCTGGGTGGCATATTTTATTTATATATTCTATTTTAGATTTTTTGCAGAATCTGGTCGAGTAGAACGCCAGATACCCCCAATTCGAGTAAATCGGCAGGTTTTTGGAGGATGTCATGTCAAATATCAACGATTTCGACCTTATTTTTGAATTTTTGAAAACGCTTTTCAAAACCTCGATGGTATCGTTATTCCTGCACAGACTCAGCAGTCTCTTGAAGAACGAGTCTGGAATTTCCAAGGAGTCAATATCGAACTCGACTATGTCCTGAAGGCTCAAGGCCTGGAGGAACATTCCATCTCTATACTTAATGTAGAATTTGAGGCAGTTTCTGATTCCCAGGCCTGTGTATAGGCTTGAGGTCTTCAGGAGCCTCTGCAGGTGCCTTGAATAAACCGATCCGAACAGCGAGATGTTTGATAGTATTTGGAATCTAAGTTGTTGGAACAGCTTGTGTTCTATGATTTCCTTCCTTTTGAACGACAGCCATCTGAACAGTTATTTGAGGTGTGTAAACCAACTTTGAAATTTGCAGAAAAAGAGACTTAATAGTGTCAAAATGTCTATATGTTCCCAGATCCTATTTTATTTTTTATTTTATTTTTACATTTTACCTTTACTTTTTCCAGTATTGTTTCCACTGGTTCATATTCTATTCTAGATGATTCTTCAAAAATGTTTAAAACCCTTCTTCTGGTCCTTGAAGTCCTTGGCAATAGAATCGTGGTTCCATTTTTATTGTAAAATTTCGGTTTTGGTACTATCGTTCCATATCTCCTCGATTTAATTGCGGAATCTCTGGGAAGTGCTTCTGGCGCCCTTATGAAGGCCCCTTTCGTAGCCAGAGAATCCACACATTTATTTAGTAGTATGTACAACAAAATATAAAAATACATTAAAAATCATTCTCCTATTGTTATTGAGAGACAGGATTGTGTTTTCGCCAGATAGTTGATACTTTCACCACTATTTTTATCGTAACACTCCAACACCTAAAATTTTTCATAAATTCGTTCAAATTTTTTATACAATCAGGGTAACAGCCTTCTTATGACTTGTTTACTTATATTTATCTAAATAACAGCATCTGTTTATTTTTTTTTTTGATCATGTCTATTCTACTCTTCTCTGTTTATTTATCATCCTACCTTTACTTTTGACAGGGAGTCTAGTGAAGTTGCCACCAGTGAGAATGGCAGAATATTGTTTAGGTCCGTTGTTGTGTAAAATTCCATCTTCACTGATTCTCCTTGTGGCAGCGTCGCGACTACCCAGTTCATCGAGTCTGCGTTTGCCTCCACTTCTCCTCCGTCGTTGTAGTTGACACTGATGTTGTCAAATCTCGAGTGCAATATTTGAAATGTCATGTCTTTGAAGGTCAGTTCCGAGTTGTTTGTTATTTCCACCACTATTGCAGTCTCCTTCACTCCCTCACTGGGCCAGCACGTTACGCTGAGTGGAAAGTTTTCCTATAATTTATTATTATTTTCATTAGCTCATTGATTAGTAATTAATTGTTTGATTGATTAATTATGCGATTTGTTACCTCCATTAATTTATACTTCCACTTAATTATTGACAGTGGCTGTGTTAAATTAAATCCGTTTTGAAGTTCGATTTTTGACTTTGTGATCATCTTCTTATCCACCATCGGGTGAAACTTCATTTTTATATCCTTATTGGTTGAAAACTAAATGTAATGTTAACATTAGAACCTTATTTGTTATTTTGTTATATCGAGTTGTGTTATGTTATTGTTATTGTAGTTATTGTTATTGTTATTATAATTATAATTCTTACCGATAGAGATGCCATTTGCATTCCTTCTTCGAATACTGTTGTTACCAGTTCCCCTTGTACGTTCAAAGAGTCCACATCTACATAATTTTAAAATTTCGTGACTTACCTCCATCTAGGTGTAAATTTCCGTTGCAGGTTTCAATGATTTGGACAACCACTGGTGCTTCTCCTTCCACTGTCTTTGCAATTGCTTTTTCCTTAAGTCTTTTAATTGTGTTATATGACGATTCTTTGTGCCCCTAAATCATTTTATAATCAATTAGTAATCGTAATCATTTAAATATATAAACTATTAGTGTACTTGTAATTGAAATCTGGGTTCTTGCTGGTGTATCACCACTACTTGCTCCGGCTCTTGTTGATGTGAGTATGACATTGGGTACGATGGGTCTACGAACAGTCTGTCTAATTGTTTCCTTTTTTCCATTTTAATGGTCATTTCTCTTCTTTTTTCTTCCTCTTTAACCTTTGACTTTTCCATAATTTTGTGCATTTTTTCTTCGTATGAGTCCATTTCAATGTACACCTTGATTTGATCGTAGGTTAGGTTTTCTCCCTGGTTGTTGCTCACCAGTTCATCCATGTAAAATAGGATGTCGAATATATTTTTAAGTATATTTTCCTCGTTTATTACTGGCTTGACGAGATTCTATGTTAATTGTATATAAATTTAAGCCAACCTGTACTATTTCTGCGAGGGTTTTGAGTACCACTAGGTCTTCGATAATGTTTGAATCGAGAGTTGTCATTACGAAGACATAGAAGTCATCAACCGATTGATACAGAAACCTGTTCTTTTCGGTTTCTACAAATGTGTGATCACCACCTGAATAGTTTATTAATTTTAAACTCACTTTTATTCTCTATTAATCTCAAAAAGTTTGAGAAGCAGGACTCCAGGTCCTCCCTTGTGATGGGAATGTGCTGCCGGGATAGCAAGATCCTCATATCTGAGGCCAGACCGGTGCTAAGAATGCTCATTTTAAGATTATTTATAATTTAAATGGTGATAGGGAGCTATAGTGGTAGTCTGGAATCTAAATTCGGGTGAATATGTTTAGGACCATGAAATGGAAACAATTTATAGTTAAAATAATTTATACTAATCATAAATAAACATAAATTATAAATTGTTATAATTTCATGAAATATTTTCTGAATTTTATTTTTCTAGCAAAATCCCTCCAACAGGCACACATAATGATGTATGATTATCAGATTATAATATGGATGTAAAATATAGACCGATCTCTAGATTTTAAAATGTTATTTGTTAAAAATGATGGAAGTTAAAGAAAATAGGTCTAGGATTTCGGAATCCCATGTGGAAAGCTTCAACACATTCCTGGACCATTATTCAGTGAATATGGTCAGAAGCATGCCTCCAGTGTACATTACACATAATGCGGATCCACTAAAATGTTTTTTAAACCCTAAAGAGAGACCCTACCGTGAGTTAAACCATGGAAGATAAACTGTTTTAGATGTGAAAGTCAGTGTAATATCGCTAAAGATAGGATATCCGACAAGACCGGGCTCAGAATGCATCGGAACGAGTCAGAAGATGTACCCAAGGCACGCAAAAATAAGCCATACGACCTATGAATCACCCCTAGTGGTTACATTCGGAATTAAGTTTGGAGAATCGGAATCCATAGTCACAAAGGAGGTGCCAGTGGGACACATACCCATAATGGTGAGATCTAACAGATGTAACCTTAAAGGTTAGTGATTAATTATTAATAGTGAGGCTGTATTGACATCTATCAGGGTTGACTGGAGAAGAAATGGTAAACCAGGGAGAAGACGAAGATGAACCGGGAGGATACTTCATAATCAAGGGAAACGAAAGAATAATTAGACACCTGATAGTACCCAGGTCAAACTACCCTATCGCATTTAAATCGGAATCAAACGCACAAAAAAACGTACTGTTCACGGAATACTCTATACACATGAGATGCCAATCGTAAGAATGAATTAAAATAAAAACGTTCAGAGATCTCGACGGATGTTTCGTGACAAATTATTTGCACTTGACAGTTAACAAGAGGTGTATGTTCAAGGTGATAGTGAGGAACTCAGTGGTACTAGTGCCGCTGTTCCTGCTGCTGAGAGCACTGTTCCCAGTGATAAGCGAGGACGAATTTAAAAAGAAGATACTGCAAAACTGCACAAACAGTGAGGAAATGACTGTGTTCTACCACAGGATATTCCTGGACATGACGCAGTGTGACCCGGTGCTGTCAGACATCGACTTCTTCCAAAACAGAGTAAGGCTTAAAACCTAATATTTTAAGTACCTCTACAGGCTGGGAAGAGCCTGCTGGACGCAAGTCAGCCAGTACCTACACCCGGGATCGACATTCGAAGAGTGCGCACACCACTTCATCAAGTACTTCGTAATCATACACGCAAAATCAAACTCGGATAAATTCGAAGCCCTAATGTTCATGTTTAATAAACTGGTTAACCTGTCGAAGGGGAAAATACAGGTAATTTTTTGGAAGTGTTAGATAAAAAAATATAAATGAATAAAATTTTATAATAAATAATAATAAACTGTAGAGTGAAAGCCACGACTCTTTCGCATTCCAGGAGTTCCTCCTTCCAGGACAAGCGTACTCGTGCATACTGAAGGAGAGCCTGTACCTGTGTCTAACTAGGATAAGATCGGTGTATAACATGGAGATAAGTAACTTTTTAAGCCAGATTAAAGGTACTTTTAATCTTTAAAGAAAACTAATACTATAGGAAAAAAGGGCTCTAAAAGGAGTTACCAAGGGGTGGAGAAGAGGGTGCTGAACCCAGAGGAGGAGGAAGAAGAAGTGAGGAAGTTCATGAGCTCAGTTCATCTGTTCAACTTCGCGATCAACAAGGTGGCACCGGAAATTACAAAGAAAATACACTACTTCCTGTCAACGGGAAACTCGCTAAACTCGCACTACGAACTGAGTCAGAGCTCCGGAATGACCGTTGTGATAGACAGAATCAACTACCACAGATTCGCAAGTCACCTGAGATCAGTGCACAGAGGAAACACATTCCAAGATAGGTCGACCGAAGTTAGAAAACTACTGGGAGAGACATGGGGATTCATATGCCCAGTACATACGCCAGACGGAGGCCCGTGTGGGCTCCTATTGCACATGGCACAGTACGCAAAGCCAGTGACAACACCATATGATCCCTCATACCTGGAGTCTATCAAGTCTTTCATAAAGTCAAGGTCAACTAAAATAGAAAACCAAGAGGAACAAATCGAAATCGTAAAAGTTGAAAATAAAAATGAAGAAAAGATACCACTGGTGGTAGACGGGATACCCATATGCTACATCAAGGTCAAAGAAGTGAAAGAATTTTATGAAAAACTTAAAAAGGCAAAAAATCTGGAAAAATACGGGATGAAAAAGCACTTTGAAACTTGTGCAATCAGAGATAAGTACGGAACGTACTCTTCGATATACATTATGACGTTTCCAGGAAGATTAGTGAGACCGGTGAAGAACATAAGAGATAATCAAATCGAACTGATAGGGCCAATCACGCAACTGTGGTCAACAATAGCAATCAACGAAGAAGAATTAAATAAATCACACAATAAATTAAAAATAGGGAAATTACAAAATGGAGTAAATCGATATAAAAATCAGGAGCCGGACAACTGCCCAGTGAAGTACGAGTACATGGAGTTAGACATGTGCTGCATTCTGAGCATAACGGCGAGTCTGACCCCGTTCAGCAACCACAATCAGAGTCCGAGGAACATGTACCAGTGCCAAATGCTTAAACAGAGCATAGGAATACCGTTCCACTCGCAGGTGTACAGATCAGATGTGAAAACATATGTGCTGTCAAGTGTGCAAAAGCCACTGGTGGCAACAAAGGAATATAAGCAGATGGGATTTGAGGAGTACCCGACAGGGTTAAACTGCGTAGTGGCAATCATAGCGCACTCAGGATTTGACATGGAGGATGCAATGATACTGAATAAATCGTCTGTGGAAAGGGGAATGTTTAACGCATTCATATACACATCCAAAGTAATAGAACTGAACTCACAACAAGGATCGGGAAAAGAGTCCAAAAGAGGAACGGAAGAGTACTTTAATAATGTAAACGGAGATAATAAAATAATAATAAAAAAATTGGAAGCAGACGGTTTACCCAGGCCGGGACAGAAGGTGGAAAAGAATAGTCCATTGTGCAGAATAGAAGAAAGAGGGATAAATAACATGTTTAAAGACAGAGTGGTGAAGTACGGAGATGAGCCCGCAATAGTGGACCAGGTGACAGTAGTGGGAAAGTCAGAACTGACAGCAGGAGATAAAATCAGCTGCCAAGGGCTAAAGAATCAAAGAGCAATAATCAAACTGAGAGTGATGAGGACACCAATAGTAGGAGATAAATTCGCAAGTAGACACGGGCAAAAAGGAATATTGTCAGCAATGTGGCCAACTGAAGATATGCCGTTCCTGGAAAACGGAATAGTGCCAGACGTAATATTCAACCCACACGGACTGCCGTCAAGAATGACGATAGGGAAACTAATAGAAGGAATGGCAGGAAAAAAGGCTGCAATATGTGGAAAATGCCAAGATTCGACCTGTTTTAGAAAATATAACAATAACAATAATAATGATAATAGTAACAAAAACAATAAAGAAAATGAGGTGGAAGAGGTAGTGGATTATTTTGGAAAGAGCCTTCTGGAGGCAGGATACGAGTACTACGGGACCGAAAGTATGTATTGCGGAACTTTGGGAACTGAAATGCAGACGCACATATTTATAGGAATGATATACTATCAGAGACTGAGACACATGGTTTCAGATAAAGCTCAGGTAATCAATAACTATAATAATAATAATAACAAAAATAATAACTATAACAGGTGAGGTCCACTGGCCCAGTGGATACTATCACCAAGCAGCCAGTAAAAGGAAAGAAAAATCTAGGAGGAATTAGATTCGGAGAGATGGAAAGAGACGCACTAATCGCGCACGGAACGACAAATCTGTTGCAGGATAGGTTGTTGCACTGCTCTGACGCACACATGGCATACGTGTGTCCCAAGTGTGGGTCAATCCTGTCGCCGTCGATTTCATCACTGGAGGCTAACACCAAAAGACAAGTGTCAAAGTGCAGACTCTGTAAAGTTAACTGTAAACTGGTAACGATACCATATGTTCTAAGGTAATAAAAATAAAAATAACAATAACTATGTTAATAATAATTATCTTGTTAACAACATAATTTAGGTACGTGGCAAATGAGCTGGCAACGATGAACTTGGGAATAAAACTGCATTTATCACAACTGGGAACAGAAATAGACTCTTAATGCAATATACTATCTATGAGAATGTAGTTGGTTAATGTATAAACATATCTATTTACACATGTATCAATCTGCAGCTGGGACGAAAATTGGCAGCACAGATACTGTTGCTGAGATGCGATTGACCTATTTCAGATACACAGATCCATTTCAGTTTATAGATTTTATAAAGAAAATTTTAAAATGATACAAGTAAAAATAATCGCATTCCTGATCTATTCATTCTTTATCCAGTGCTCAAAGTCAATTGATTTGATCCTTCCCCTGTCAGATGAAGATGCACCTAAGTTTCAAGTTAAGAAACACTTTCTGTCAAATGAACTATTAGCTATTGAACACGTTCATTATTTCCTTAGCTATGAGAGCTTAGAAAACGATTTAATCAGGAGAGTAGTATACTACGGACTAGAACTTATTAATGACACAGAGGATCACCCTGAAGATTTTACAAGATATGTACTTTATGGATTTTCGGATGATAGATCTCTAGTAGGAGTAGTTAAGAAACAATCAGGAGTGGCACGATGTGAAGAAATTTTTGGAGTTTCTAGAGATGTTATATCAGCCTTCACTCAAATTCCGGAGGTACCGGAAACATTAATTAGGAACAACGATACATCAATACTAGGAGTGTTTTTATCATCAATATTCAATAAAACTCAAAGTTCAAATAAACGTAAGTATGATGATCTGGATTCGGTAGACGACGAAGCTTTCCTTTTGAGAGGAAATAGGGACATATCTTCTGAAGAAATAGAAAAAGAGGTAGAGTCAATAATCCAAACCTACAGTTCAACTCCAACTGACCAAGAAGTTGCAGGACCTAGTGGTATCACAGAACATTCAAATATTGGATTAAAAAGAAAGAAAGACCAGATTTCAGATGAAAGTGACTCTGAGTAGCAGAAGGATTAAAAATCTAATTCGAAAATATCCAATTTGGTTTACTTTGATTATATGAAGGTCAATGTTCTTTTATGTGTGTATTATACAATTATAATATATAGATACTTATATGATTCTTAAATAAAACAATAATTATGCCGGAAATAGAGTAATTTCAAAACAATATCACCTCCGAGGACTATTTATTAACTGATTAAAAAACAACCACTCCACTAAATTTTAGTTGAAGTGTGTCTTATGAAGCAGAAAAGGCTTTGGATTTATAATGAAAGTCTAAATCAAAACAAAAGATGAAAATGTTATTTGTTGCGGTTCTGCTGCTGGTCAGAAATGGTCTTTGTAGACCATTACATCTCGATGTTCCCAAAGCAGAAGCACAACTTCAAGGTGTTATTATCGAAACTTATGGAGCGTTAGAAAAGGACAGGTTCACCTTTATATACGAGGCTACATTAGGGAACATTATCACATCTGTGAGTTACTGGGGAAAAAAGGTGTACGAACCGGGTGAATATGACCTAGCAACTACTAGAGTAGTATATTTTGAACACATAAAAAACAATGTATTGGTAGTGGTTGAATCAAAAATGCCAGGAGGGATAGAAACGAAGTACTATGATGTCAGACATGAAGACCCACTGGAAATTAACTTCCGTCAATTTATAGGTTTGTTAAATAGATACTTAAATACAATTTAACTGATACAGAAAAGGTGGATGATTTATATGATTTTCAAAATGTTTAAAAAGACAAAAGTGTAAGTTGGAAAAAATGAAGTTTTATTCCCAAGTTCATCGTTGCCAGCTCATTTGCCACGTACCTCAAGATAGGTTGTTAACACCCAGGAAGACAAATATATTCTTAAATAATAATGTGTTCATATTAATATATTCTGTATAATAAAATGAATTATTTAATATATTTATCAACAATTTGTATATTTGTATATGGTAATGAAGTCTCTGGGAATATAAATGAATCCAACAACGATTTAAAAAATGAAGTTGAAAATGATACAGATATAAGTAAAGATACACCAATAATTGAAGATTTAAAAGAAGAAGAACAAAACCTTGAAAATGAAGACTTAGAAGATTTTGAATCGATTAGATTGAAAACGACAAAAATAATTGTGGGACTAGGTTAGTAATAAAGTATATGATATTATAGAGTACCTGGGAGTGGGATATGATATAGTAAAGGCAAATACGTTGGGAGACTCAGAACAGGGTGAAGACCTGGGATATAGAGCACCAGTGATAGAATTTGCATGGGCACAAACAGACGTGGGAGTGACAAATAGTCTGAAGTCACTTCAACCTGTAGGAGGATGGGTTAGACCAAAGGTATCATGTGGAGAATCAGAAAATGTAAGAATAAATCTATAACAGAATATTATAAAAGTAAATAAAATATAAATAATATAAAGGTTAAAGAAATTAATTCAATAAGTGAATTCAAAGACTTGACTCAAGTTGACGTTGGAGTGGATATTGAAATACCAAACGTGGGAACAGGGTCTTTGAACACACAATATGAAAACATAAAAAACGATAAGGAGAATAAAAAAAATAAGTTATACACAAATACATATTACTGTTTCACATACGCAGCAGGGATACCTCCAACATTGGATTGGTAAATTGGTAATAAAGTAACAAATATATTGACTTAGGTCAACATGGGAGGAGTTTAAGATTTCAGTTTCGGAATTACCTAAAAATATAATAGACTATGAAGAATGTGATTTTCAAGGATACAAAAATAGAAAAGAAGTTTGTAAGGACATTAGAAAGTGGATTGATTTCTTCATGGAATTCGGAACACATGTGGTAACAGAAATACACATAGGTTAGGAAAAATAAATAATAAATGATCATTAGGTGGAAAGCTTACAAGATACCTGAGTGTGCCATCAGAAATGGTGGAAGGATTGTCTAAAAAAGGATATGACATTAAGGCAGTTGCAGGTGCAGTTATCTCAGGAGTGTCTGGCAAAGTGTCACTGGGGGTTTCAGAAAACGATGAAAAAGAAATACAAAATGTTAAAAGGGCATCCAAACTTAAATTTACCGTGCTAGGAGGAATACACCCGGATAAGAATATAACAGAAGCTTCAATCAGAAAATGGAAATCAACAGTGCCAAAGTACCCAATGCCAATTAAAATAGAAGTTGAAAACATAACCACCTTTCTGCCAAGATCGTACTATACGGCATTTAAAGAAGCTTTTAATTTTTATGTTGGATTAAATAAAGGACTTCCATGGGATATAGAACAAAAAGATGGAAGAATAATGACACTTAAATCAGTGGTGGGATTGATAAATAAAAATAATAATAAATAATTAGCTGGCAAATTCAAAGCAAGTAATGGAAACAAACGAAAACAATGAAACCCCAATGGCGAAATGCCCAGTAGGGAAAAGAGTTATATTCGGATTCATAATTTTAATAGACAAAGAATTAAAAACAACTGTAAAACCTTGTTTACAGAACAGGTAAACGAAAGATTTAAATCAAGTTTAGAAAAAATTGTACAATAGAAGATTCTAAAGATAAAAACAAAGTACTAATATATATAATTTGTGGAAACAGCCTTGGATTGGAATTTCATTTAAAATATAAAAATGAAGAAGATGAAAATAAAGTAAAAAATAAAAATATCGATATATATATAAATGACTGAAATTAATTTAGGAATTAAAATGTGATGAGGGAGAGGAAATAGTAACAGGGTTTATTATGGATATAAAAAACAATAAATTAACCAGTTGTAAAACAGGAGAAGAGTCATGCAAATATGAAAACAGTGGATCTATGATAATAGTATGTACAGATAAAAGGTTACCAGAATTAAAGGTTAGATTGTTAAAGGGATTGATTGGAATAATATTTATAACTTTTAAATGAAAAGAATTATCAATAACATTTAGATGGTTGAGACAACTACAAATATATCCAAAGATGGAAAGGTGGAAATTGGAGGTGATAAGCACACACTGATAGGTTTGAATAAAGTGTTATTATGAAATTAGGATTCGTGGCATGTATTGAAGAACTTGTTAAAGTGTCTTTGTGTCAACCATTCTCAAGTGGTTGCAAGATCTCATCAAACGAAGATTGTAAATATTCGATGGGTTGGGGGATTTTTGTAAACTAATTTATTAAGTATTGAATTATTTGAATTAAAATAGTGTTGATTTACAAATGATTGAAGCAATTCCTTGTTTAACAGAATTAAAAGGACAGTGTTGGGAGTACTTTTCACATGGTTCGGGATCACTTAAAGTGTGTTGACCGTCTTCAGGAAAGTTGGTTACAAATCCTAACATTTGTAAAAAAAATGTGGTTACCCGTAATTATTTTGTATCCTTCAGAACAAGAAATAGAGGAAGGGGGATTAGAATCTATCATCGATAATTTTAGTTGAATCTGGAACATTATAAATTTAATTAAAAACCTTGTGGTTGTCTTGTTGTTTAGAATAACAAACTGCCCATATGAAAGATTGTTCACCGTCACCCAAGTCATACTTGCAGAAAGATTTGTCTAATGATTAAATCATATTTAAAAATACCATTTTCACAATCTTTGGTCATTGTAACTCCTCCATCCCTGGTAACAAGAATTAGTCCCATTTGAATGACCATAAAGTTAGGACACTTGACTTCGATAAATTTCTATAAATATGTTTCAAATAATGGATAGTTTGTCTAGTCTTACATCAGTTTCCTTGGAAATTTTGACTAGTTGTTCGATTTCAGGCTGTAAACCAGATGCACAAGTTATCCAAGTATAGTTATATTTAACAGACTCATCGGTGGGAACATTACATTCTGTCCTAAAAATAGTGTAAATCAATAAGAAAAGTTCGTTTAATTAATAATAATTTTAAAAACTAAAAACATTTTGGAATTGCAAGTATTGAGGCCCAAGAGTTTGTCTTGTCCAAATATTAAAGAAAACCCGAGAAGAACTTTCGATCCAGAAGGGCAAGATATTCGATTCTCCTTGCCCAATGAAACTATAGTGGTCCCATTTTCAACCTGTTTTTAATAACTCAATATTTGTTTACCTCTTTGGAAAAGTCATTCATATTGCCGGTTATTGTTTTAAGTTGTTCATAGCTAATTCCGTTTAAAATGGCGTATTTCCGAAGAGCTAGATCATAGGAATTGTGAAGAGAAGGATCAAGTAAGGTCTTTAAACTAGTAGCAACCACTCCAGTAGGCATAGGATTATCAGCAACAGTCTTGGCCCAATTAGCAAACTGTTGATCATCCAAAGGAAAATTAGGCATTTGTCCACCCATAACTGACATTTTCTTGTATCCTATGTCATCAAGTTTTGACTTGTCTTTTTTGAAATCAAAAGATGACTTCACATTCCCAGAACCCAATTCTGAACTTATTACATAATCCATATCGACTCCTTTCCTTTTTAATTCCTCCAAACTAGACACGTCAAGACCCATAGTCTGAGTTATCTTTCCACCTGAAATGTAAAAGTTTATCAAATGATTTTAATGATTAAATTTACCGAGTGTTAGTTGGTGGTTGAAGTGAGTCCCAAAAGTTTCAAAAAACTTGATCCAAGGTTTGATGGGCTTGCAGTTATCATTGTAAGAATTTCTCTTGTCACGAATGTTACAGTTTGTAATTTTAATTGGGTCCAGTACAGGAAGGTTTGAAATAGAATTATTGAAGGCTTCAGTAAATTTCCTATTAATAAAATTAAGATAAGTTGTTACCAGGGCAAATTTAAGGGTATTCCAACTTGATATCTAATACACTGTTCTGTTTTATTATAAATTTTTTGTCTCTTGGATCTGAAAAGGTATTAACAGGAAAAGTTACCTAAAGTTTGAAAGTGAGTTCTTGTATTCCAAGGAACCAGTAAATGAATTCAAGGGAACATCTCCTTTCAATTTAGCACTTGCTGATAAAGAATCCTTAAGTTCATCCAAGTTATTTATTTCATTTATCTAATTAAATTAAAAATTATTTAAATAAACCTTAGTAGTTCTGCTACATGAGAAAACAGGCCTTACCCAGCCACCAACTGGGTGAAGAGAGCCCAGAGTAGGCGAATAACCTTCTGAATTCTTCCTCCAACTAAACTCTATAATTGGAGCTCTGTACCCTGGGTCCAACAGGGATGAATCACTTCCCAAAGAATTGGCATAAATAGAGTCATAACCAACTCCGAGGTAGTCTAAGAGTCATTATTAGAAGTTAATAAAATTACCAAGGCCCGGGCAACCACGATCATAGTCATCATTCATATTATTAGTCATAATTTCGTCTATATCTTGGTCAAGTAGATCATCTATTTTAAAATGATGCACACTGTGAGATACCTTCACTTTCATCAAAATCTAGATCTATATCATCAGAATCTGTATGATCTTCAAGATAGTCATTACCGAGGTGATTTAAAACCAAATGAGAACTGCATGAATGAAAATTATCAATTAAAATAAAAAAACATAGTAATGTGTGAAAGAAAAACATTTTCAAATATTGAAAAAAAAACATGGAATTAGTGAATAAATATTTAAATAGGTAAATAAGTCTATAATCATGATTATATATATTAAATTGAAGAAATACATGTAATTCTAAGGACCAGGATGTGTAACCTTGAAATTTTTTAACAATAAGGAATACATGTTTAAATCGAATAGATTGTGTTTCAAATATTTTATTTAATTATAACAAGTAACCTTCCTTTAATTATTTTAATAAAAAATGATTGTAATTTATAATGTGTGTATACACATGAGGTCACAACATCACTTTATTATTTTATATAATGATGTAGTATAGGAGTAAAAATATAATGTAATAATATAAATGAATCTAGTTAAGTTATTTAGATATCAAAGAATCAGTTCTGCCATTCCTAGAAGAGGGATTGACGAGTTGTGGAAAGGTTTCAATTTATAACTCACTAATTTATTAATTAGGTGGATACCTTGATCCTGAAACTCCTTTTAGTCAAAAGGAGAAGCTTTCTACCACTGGATATCCATGGCCTTCCTATCTTTTAAGGAGGAAAAGCTTTGACGACTTGAGAAGTCTTTACTTCTCCTGTTTAAAAGAAAAAAACCTGCTTCTAGGGGAGAGATGGGCAGCTCTCCAGAATCATACGAAGCCTCCTAAGCACGGAAGACTTAAAAAGGTAGGTTTCTTAGACAAATAAACTTTCAGGTTAAACTTACAATGAAGAGGATTCTGGGAGTAGTAACCAGGAGGGAAATTCATCAACAATGCCTCAGGGCAAAACAGATTCTTAAAGCCCAAGTACGATTATTCTCTGTCAAAATTTTTAGGAGGAAAAGGAGGTTCTTGAAACCAGAATGTTTAAACTTAAGGAATTTTTAAACGAACTTAAATTCAAGATTAGAAGGTTTGAAACCTCCTTATTATTCGATTTAGGCTTAAAGGTGAAGAATCTCTGTCTAAAGCAGGGTGGATGAACAGCATTTCCAGAATACAAGCTGAAATGGAGGAGTTAGACCTTAAGCTTCAGCCGTTAAGGAAAGGTAACTTAAAGTTTTTAACTCTTTTTAGAAACCCTTCAACTGAGGACTCCAAATTGGAGATATGAAAAGAAGTACTCGGATTTACCCGGTAGGATAACCTGGAATAGGGACTACATACCCGCACTTAAAAACACAATGAGAAGACCATTTAAATTTTACTGATAAGCTGATAAATGTGGTAATTGGAATATCAAATTAGGTAGTAAGTTAAGAAAAGGTCCAGTCGTTGGTGGTGTGGACCACGTAGAAGCCCTTATAGTCACTTAAGTGAAGCTCCGGTAAGTTCTTTTTACTCCTTTTCTGCGATTTTGACCTGCTCCTTACCTTCTCAAGGGATCGAGTCCTTTCTTTTGTTTGCTTTCTCTGATTCTCTTCCCGAATTGGATGGTCATTCTGGTCCGGCTGTTCTAGGGGGACAGAGGTGGACGATTCCTTGGCTGTGTAGTCTGAAGTCGTCTCTCTGGTTACTATGCCACTGAATAGACTGGATTCCATGTTGTTGAATTCCTCCTGGAGTTCGTTGTCTATGTACTGGCGGTCTACGTTTAACCTAGTTTCCCTGGCCTTCTTCCTCATATAGTTGTGGGCGGGAGTCAGGTCTAGCTCAGGCGGCTCATCAGAATAACTGACCCTCCTGGATATTGAGGTTTCCTTTGCCTTTTTAGCACTTGTTGAGGATACGTGGGATTTGGTTTCTGTTACATTTGCAACTGGATTTGGCTCTTCAACAGAATGTTTTAAATCTACATCATTAATAACACTGTCTTCATTTTTATAATCATCTTGTTTTTTCAAATCTTTTGACTTTACTATGTCATTTTCTGATTCAACTTTTATTTTGACTACAGGCTTTACAATTACTTGTTTGTAGTTCTTCAAAGGGTCGTCAACGGGGTCCAGTACGGTCCAGGAGTTCTCGGCAACATACAAGTCATTGGCATCAACAACTTCATAAAATCCCTGTTGATTGGATGATACTTCAATGGAACTGTAGGAGACAGGAACTTCTGGAGATACTGAGTAACTCGATATGGTTGACATTTCTCTGAGGATTTTTTTGTCACGAGGAACTGAGTCCTTGGGCTTTACCACCTCTTTTGGAACCTCAGACTCCAGTTCTTTGAGTTTCAGATACTCTTTCTTAACTTCTAGGAATACCTGCTCACCGATGGAGGGATACCTGGAAGTTGTAAGTGTGGCCTTGTCAAACTTAGGTTTACCCTCAGAACTGGTCACGGTGGCCTTTTCATAAGTTGGAACCTTTTTATTTTCAGAAGAAGATTTCTCATGATAATGAGTTTCAGGCAGTTTTGCAGAAATTGGCCGATGTTGGACCTTTTTGTATAAATCTGAGGTTTCTTGAACTTCTGAATAGGCTGATGAATGTTGTTGAGGGATAATCTCCCTCTGAGCCTTAGATCTGGAACTTTCGGCTCTTTTTTGGTGTCTTTTGGTTGAGCTTCTGAAGGGCACCAGTGGCTTAAGCTCGTAGAACTCTGAAGTTGTTTTAGTAACTGTTTCAATCTTACCTCTGGGAAGTGGTACGTGGACCATGGGCTTGTAGTTTTCCCTCTGAGGGACATTACCCGTCTTCTTTATGATATCGATCAGTATTTCTATTTCGTCTAACTGTTTATCCATGTTTAACTCGTCCAGGGGGTCTTTTTTTCTGGTGTGGTTCTTCCCATCTTTTCTCTTCATCTCCCACATTGATCTTTTCATCAGTACATTAAATTTATCTTTGTCCAATACTCCCTGTTCCACCTTTTGGACTTCTTTCCACCCTTTCCTTTCAAATGTGTGGGTCTCTTTTATACTTTCAATCACCATGTCCATCCTCTGGGACTTTGGCAGGGATTGTACCTGCACTGTTGGATTCTTAATCATATTCCCCTTAATTTTTTTGCATTTTTTGTCTTTTACTTCCCTTTCAAATTTGACTTAAATGTGTTTGTCTTTTCTGTGTTTTAATCCCTTTTTAAATTTTTACCACCGTCCTTATTTAATCCCCTTTATCTACTACAAAAACCTATATTTTACTCTTTAAAATATTTTATTACTTTTATTTTTTATTTTTTCACTTTCGTCCTTGGCGTCTCCCTTTGTGCATTTCACAGTGCAGTTAGGCCCTTCACTCCTTCCTCTCATCATTACCTTTTCTAATCATTGTTTTTTTATTTTCTTTTTATTTATTTCGTTTATATTCATTTTAATCCTCTTTCTTTCCTTATCTATATATCTATTTGTCTTTTTTTATTTCTTTATTTATCTCATTTTCCTTCAATCTCCTTTGTCTCCCCTTATACTCTCATCATTTCCTCTTTTTTCACCTTTTCATCCACCAAATCTATCAGATCTACCATTTTTACAATTATTATTGTTCAAATTTAATAACTAACTCCCTTTTCTCCATTTATATTGTATGTTTAACATCTAATTAATATTGTCATTTTACTGGATATCATCTGGAATCTTCTAGTCTATCTCAATCTCCCTAATACACTTGTAATCACTTATATTAAATAACACTAGTATTATTGCTGTTTTTAAAAAATTACTTTATATTTTGGCCATAGCCATTTTTAATCTTTATTTTTTCTTTATTTTTATTTTATCTTTAATTAATCCTTATCTTCCTAATCTCTGTTTTCCTAATATTAGTTCCTTATTCTTTATTTATCTTTTTATTATTATTGGCCTCTTGTTTATTTTTTTATGCTTCCATCAACAGTAATTTCGGGTATATTGCCATTGCCATCAGTTCCTGCAACAGCAGCTTGCAGGCGTACGGTATCGTCACTTGTGATATCTGCGTCTTATTGTCACATGCTGTACACTGGAATGACGTGTTGTTCAGGTTTGCTATCGACAGTAAACCGCAGAAGTTGCACACGTGAACTCTGTATGCGTCCGACTGATCGAACAGCCTTTCCTTTAACATTTTTGCCGCTCCGTGTGATATCATACAGTCCCTTTCCATCTCTCCAAATCTCAGTCCTCCGTCTCTCGATCTTCCTTCCGTCGGCTGCCTTGTCAACATTGTCACAGGCCCTCTCGACCTCGCGTGTATTTTGTCTTCCACCATGTGCTTCAGCCTCTGGTAATAAGTCGGTCCCACAAATATTTTACTTGCC
Source organism: Theileria luwenshuni (assembly GCA_029379255.1). Taxonomy (NCBI): domain Eukaryota; phylum Apicomplexa; class Aconoidasida; order Piroplasmida; family Theileriidae; genus Theileria; species Theileria luwenshuni. The sequence goes on from JAQQTN010000046.1 coordinate 34,776, forward strand.
ATTAGGTTTCCTAATAATAATTGTTATTGTAATTGTTATAACTATTATTATTATTGTTATTATTGTTATTACTATTGTTATTATTTTAATTATTGTTATTGTTATTACAGTTATTCTTATTATTGTT
>JAQQTN010000046.1:35002-45957 GCA_029379255.1 Theileria luwenshuni
TATTGTTATTATTTTAATTATTGTTATTGTTATTACAGTTATTCTTATTATTGTTGTTATTGTTATTGTTGTTATTGTTTACCTGTAAACCCGTTGTGGAACGCCTCGTTTCCGTATCTCGAGTAATTACACTTGAACAGTCTGTTTGAGATCTGTTCAAGTGTCATTTTACTGAAGGGCGTTGCGTCTCCCTCCATTCCCACCAGTGATCCCACTTTTCCCAGCAAGCACTCTATTAGGTGCCCTATTGTCATTCTCGACGGCACTGCGTGCGGGTTCATTATTATGTCTGGCACTATTCCCTCGCACGTGAACGGCATATCCTCCATTCTAAATGTCATTCCTATCGTTCCTTTTTGCCCGTGTCTACTTGCGAATTTATCTCCTATTTGTGGCACTCTAACGCTCCTGACTTTAACCTTTGTAAACTTGCACCCCTTATTATTGACTGTCAAGAGCACATTGTCCACCACTCCATTCTCATTCGGCCTCAGACAACAACTGCAGTCAATTCTCAAATTCGTTTCTTCTGAGTAATTCGGGTTATTCGGATCTGATTCCACTGGCGACGACCTCCCTATTATGATATCGTCTCCCAACACTCTGCTTCCAGGCTCTATCAGTCCATCACTGTCCAACTTTGAGTAATCCCCTCTCTTAAGATTTAGAAAGTTTCCTAAAATATTTTTGATGATTCATTTTATTTATTTTCATCATTAATAATAGTATTAATTATTGTAATTATTGTTGTTATCGTAGTGATAATAATAATGATAATTGTTATTGTAATTGTAACAACAACACCAATAACAATAATAATAATAGTAAATTAAGTTACCTGTATTGGTTGGCTTTGTGAAGGACTCTATCACCGTGCTTCCCAGGTACTTTTCCTCCGACGAGTACGTTCTGTTGAACACTGATCTGAACAATCCTCGATCTATTGAGGATTGGTTCATGATCAGTGAGTCTTCTTGGTTGTAGCCTGTGTAGCACATGATTGCCACTATGGAGTTAATGCCTGCTGGAAGCTCTCTGAACCTCAGAAACTCCATTGACCTCGTACAAACCAGTGGCTTCTGTGGGTAGTACAGCACATGACTCAAAGTGTCCATTCTCAGGTTATAGTTGGTGCTGTACACCCCCATTGCTTGCTTTCCCATGGCCGACTGATATGTGTTTCTCGGACTCTGATTCTGATCTGGAAACGGGATAATTGACGCGCACACTCCCAGTATCATACTAGGATGTATTTCGCAGTGCGTGTAACTGTTACAGTAATTGTTGTTGTTTATCAGGTCATCCGGAAACATTGCGATCATGCATATCTCCTCCTCTTCGCAGTCTATGTACTCCACAACTCCACTCTCCATCAATCCCGACCAATTCAACTGATTATTTTCCAACATCAGTGCGTGCCTCTTTGTAATAACCAGTCTGTTGTTGTCCACTATGTACAACGGCCTCATTGATCTCCCTAAACATTTCATGTTTTTTGTTATTTTTTTTATTGTTATTGTTGTTAAAAGTATTACTAGTATTAATATTATTGTTATTGTTATTAATATTATTGTTATTGATGTTGTTGTTGTTGTTACTAACCTGAGTCTGTGAATATTTTAATCTCGTTTGACAGTATGTCTCTAACTATGGATGTTTCAGCACTTATGTTTCCTTTTCTCCTCAGTTCCAGCAGGACGTTTACCAAAGCGTCCGGCTGGTTGAACACTCCCACCCAGGTTCCATTTAGGAATATTTTAACCCTGTCTTTAATCAGAACTGGACTTATTTCATCCAATGAGTCCATCCCAAACTCGAGCAAAAAATCCAAAATGGTACTCGACAAACTTCCAACACTTATATAACACATCAATGCCAAATTTTTCACCAATCCCACTGCCTGTCCTTCCGGCGTTTCCGCTGGACATATCATCCCCCAATGCGTATTATGCAGTTGTCTCGGCTTTGCCATCTTTCCTTCTCTTCCTAATATTATTATTAATTTTATTATTATTGTTGTTATTGTTATTATTATAGTTATTATTGTTGTTGTAGTTATAATTGTTATTATCACTTACCTAGTGGTGTGTTTAATCTTCTCAGATGTGACAGGTATGATGCAAATGTCAATCTGTTCAACACCTGTGACACTCCCGTTCTCACTACATTTCCTTCCTTATCTCTTCCCCAATTTCCTAAATTTTATTATTATTATTGTTGTTGTTATTATTATAGTTATAGTTATAGTTATAGTTATTGTTATTACTATTATTATTGTTGTTGTTACTAACCTGTCAACAACTGATACTCCAATCCCTGAGTTATGTTTGAGCATGATTTTATTGCTCCTGCCACGTCAAATGACCTTCCCGAGTCTATTTGATTTTGCAACAATTTTTTAACATCTTTTGCCATTTTTCTAAATAATGTTCCAAAACTACTCGCCATCAATGCTCCTGCCATATCCAATCTCTTTTTTCCAAAATGTTCTCTATCATCTTCATTGATTCTTCCTATTTATATTTTGTAAATTATTATTTTTATTGTTATTGTTGTTATTATTGTTATTATTGTTGCTATTGTTATTATGACTCACCTAATTCGTTAAGCAACAGTCTGTGTATCATGTATCCCATGTAGAAACACTTTTTAGACTCTGATCCTACTTCTGTTCCCACATGTGGCAAAAATTGCTTTCTCATAAGGTCTTTTGCGTATTGGAGTCTGTCTTCCAACGTTGCTCCTACCGTTGGCCCTCTTTTTCCTAATATTTTTTTATTAATAATTTTGTTAAGATTTTTGTTAATTTTTTTTTCAATTATTTGGTTATTAATAACTATTAATTAATTATTTAGTTATATTTAGTTAGTGAGTTGGTTGATAAATACCTATGAAATCCAGGCACTGGTCTTGCGATGTGTATTCTGAGCACTCTTCCAGAGTTGCTCTCATCAGTGAGAGCATTTGTGTGTCTGAGAAGTCGTACACTATTCTCTGCAGTATATCTCTGTCTGATATGCATCCCAGTGCTCTAAATATGATAGGCACTGGTATATCTCCCTTGATGTACGGCAACACTGCCACCATTCTGTTTTTCGTCAGGTGTGAGTTCAGTATCATTATGCTCAGAGACGTTACTCCCTGCGAGAAATCTGGCTGTGATCTCAGTTGTGCTACTGCCGAGTACTTTGCGTTCTTTTTATTGAACACGTAAACGAAGTTATTTGCCATTCTTTCTTGTGCTATCAACACTCTTTCTCCTCCGTTCAGGACAAAGTACCCTCCCTGGTCAAACACGCACTCTCCTACGTCTGCCAAATCTTGGTCATTGAGACCTTTTGTCCAGCAGTATGCTGATTTCAGCATCATTGGCATCCTGCACAGTGGCACTCTTGAGTACGTTGTTGCGTCTGTTTGTACCATCGTTCCGTTCTCGTTTACGTATGTTTCCTGGTCGATGTCTATATATACTTGCGATGCGTATGTCAAGTTTCTCAGTCTTGCTTCTTGTGGCCATATGTGTTTAAACACTCCGTCTTTTTCCTCCACTGATGGCTTGTGCAGTGACAGTTGTCCAAACTTTAATTTGTATTGTATGTTATTTTCCTCTTCCTCCTCAGGTCGGTAGTTTGGTTGTGGACTGTATTTTTTAACAACTAGTGAACTTACGTAATTTCGATAGGCGGGTGTGCGTCTATGATCTCTTGCATACGGTACGTGATGAAATCATTAAAACTTTCGATTTGCTGGTGTACCAGGCCATGCTCGTTGAAGAATGAGCCTAATAACAAGGGTGTGAGTTTGTATTTTACACTAATATTTATCTAAAGCTGTCTTAAATACTAAAAAATCTAAGTAACATTGAATAACTCCTCATACCTATGACCTTCCAGCTATCTTCTTCTGTAAAACCCTCATGTTCGTCTTTGAAATATTGAGTAGAATCAAAATCTGCATTTGAATCATATTTTACAGTCTGATATTCGGAGTATGTGCTGAGATTGTACTGTGATTCTGAGAATATTACGATTATTGGTGAAATTAACAAACCTGATAATTTATCTAATCTAGGAACATATTGAGTGGGTTTTATCAAGTATTCATAATCCATTTAAAACTCAACAAGTTAAAATATGAATCTAGTATGAGTGTGAGAAGTTGTTTCCCCCACCACTGATTAAAAAATTAATCATACAGTTTATATTACTTTAATTTTATAAACTAAATTTAATTAAAAGACTTGTTATTGTCAGTATCTTTTTATCTAGAACGATTCTTAATACATATAACGCCATATACATACAGTACCGTTGCATACCAATTAAATTTATTTTATCAAGTAGTAATTTTATCACATTAATTATGAACTTTTAAGAATTAAATATGGATAATAAAGGAGTTGCCTATCAGAGAAAGAATCATGTACTTTCGGAGTCGTCCAAAAGACTCAAAAACCTAGTAAAGACAGATCACGATGAACCCGGAGAAGAATTAAAAGTGAAACCGTCAGAAGATAAATTAAAAACTACAAGTACAACAACGCAAAGACAAAAGAAGGAAGAAGAAGAACCAGTAAAGGAAGGAGACCCAACCACAGTCAGATTCATGGGATACCTACAGCTACACCTCTACGTACTGGCATTTCTAGTAGGATCGTTTTTATGCTACCACAGACACCACCAAAACGCCCCCGAGTACTACCCTAAGGCGTTAATGAACGTGTTTATGCTGATGAAAAAGAAAAACACACACGTACTGGCCGAACGGGGATTTAAAATGTGGGATAGTCTTCCATTGGAACACAAAAAAAAATACGTTAAATACCTGAGCTATGGAACGATATTCCTAAACCTGTACCCAGTGCTATCAGCACCGATGAAGCCAAAGAAGCCGGAACAAGAGGAAACCCAGGTTGAACCACCAAGAGATACGGAATCAAAGTTCAATAAAGCAGTGGTCAAGTACGGATCGTCACTGTTTAGAACGCTATCGGCGGCCCTGTTGTGCGGCCTACTGGGATACGACCTGTCATATAACCTCGACTTCCTCAAAGCATTAGTTAAAAAACTACTCAGAAAGTAATTTAGTAATTTATTTTGTATGTATTTTGTACGTTTTAATTAATGTGAAAAGTTTTTGGGCATAATAGAAGTGGTGTGGAACGTTAGACGAACCACAGAATATATTAACTTCTGGAATCTGAGTTAAATTTGAATATGGGAATCCTTTTCATTTCCATTTAGAGAATGGTTTCCGGAGATCCATTGTTGAGAGATCCAGTGTAAGTGGAGAGAGATAAAGCGACATCAAGACATAAAATTGGGGTTAACAACCATATTTTAGACTCCCAGTCACCAGACAGAACTTGGAACAGGATAAACACGGGGAATTTCACCTGAAAGGGAAGGGATCGTACCTTAAAACGTTCGTTTTCGGAGGATTGGATGGTAAAGTGTCTAAAAACATAATAAAACATAAACAGGAGTGCTCACAATCTTCGCAGTAGTCTCAGGATCAGCAGGAGCTTCAGTCTCGCCGAAAAAATTGGTTTCACTGTCCCTGGGAAGCCTTTTGGCCTCTGCATTTTCGATGGGATACGGAGAATACGTTAGCTCAAAGGCAGAACAGGATTACGTAAACTCAGAAAAGAATAGAGAGGAACAGTTAGTAACATAAATTAAAAAATAATTTAGTGAGATAAAGAATATGCCGGAATGCGAGAAAAGGGAAATGTTTGATATATACACCAAGAGATATAAATTCTCAAGTAAAGACGCAATTACCTTGGTGCAAGTGTCTTTTAAAAATCCGGTAAGAAGTATGAATTAAAGGAAATTTAGGAGTATTTTCTGAGACACATGATGGTGGAGGAGCTGGGAATACTGCTGGAAGAGGATGCAGCAACACCTTTAAAAAAAAGTGAGTTTATACAACTGTCGGTTTACTGGATTGATTTTTATTACAAAAACAAAAAATAAAAATAAAATAGGTTTAATCATGGGAGGAAGCTTCGGAGTGATGGGCCTGTTTCCGCTAATAGGATACCTGGTCCTGCTCGTGGTGGGAAAGGGAGAAAAGCAGGACACCTTCGTGACGTTCCTGATCACGGTGGTCTTCAGTGTGCTGGGAGCGGCGACCCTGGGATATTTCAAGGTAGTTTAGAGTTTCATAGCACCCTCAGGGAACGTACCTGAAGCAGAACAGGTTCTGGTCGGCGTTCTACATGACGTTCAACGCAGTGGTGGTAGGATTCACGTCCTACGTGCTGGGACTGTCAATTCAGATGATCTGAAGGAGTTTTAAGGTTTAATCGGAGTAAAAGGAAGGTGAATAAGGGAAATTTTGGAAATAAAAGAGGTTAAACATTGAAAGTGGTGGCACGAAGATCGGTAAAGGAGCAAAAAGGAAAAAATGTATAATATTTTAATGTGTGATTACCTATTACTATGTGTTAAGATAAAAGGGAGATCAGAACAGTTGAGAGCTATAACCCGGGGATCGGCAGCAAAAGGAAAGGAAAGTCAGAGATCAAATGTGTAAGATCGAAAAAAGTAGGCATCAAGTTAGAAAACAGATAGTCGAATGGGGTGATTGTACTAAAATAAAAATCAAAACCAGTATAAATCAATGGTTAAACTACAATATTTCATAGTCAAATAAAGAATATATTTATGAAAATAATAGTGTTTGGGGTTCTAGGCATAAATCCTAACCAGTAGCCAGTTTCTGTAGCCATTCATCCACTTACAGAAACAATCTGTATTTTATCCAAGTGTATAATATCTATGCCAACAAGTAAACAGATAGTGTGATACCAAATCAAAATATAAAATTGTAAATTATTATAACCATGTCTGGATTTTCTGCATTATCGCACGTAGATCTCTCCTCAATACCAGGCGCGCCCTCACCTCGTGCAGCCCACACCTGCGACGTTGTACAAAATTTCCTAGTAGTATTCGGAGGATGGTCAGGAAGAGAAGCACTGGGAGACGCATACGCATTCCACCTCAAGAAAAAAAGGTGGTACCTGCTGAACCTGAGAGTGTCAGAACCAACAGGAAGAAGAAATAAACCAGTGAACCTAGTTCTGGAAAGAAATAACCACGCATCAGCAGTACATAACAATGAGCTGTACATATACGCAGGGCACGACGGATCACAGTGGCTGGCAGACATGTTCGCAATAGACGTAGGAGGACTGGAAGAAAGCGTATCAGGGCTAAAATTCGGACAGTCAGTAGACGTACACGCACGAGTAGTGGAAGCAACGGGAAAAGTGCCGACAAAAAGAGCGTGCCACTCAATGACCCTAGTGGGTCAACTGTTTTATACATTCGGAGGATACGACGGAAACCAGTGCTTTAACGACCTGGATGTGTTCGATCCGACACTGGGATCATGGTCAAGATTGAGTAAACCACACGGAAAGAAGCCAGCGTCGAGGAACGCACACACAATGGTGACAGACGGAAGGAACCTGTACCTGCTAGGGGGACACAGCGGGTCAGTACACTTTGACGATATTCACATGTATTCAATTAACACGCACACATGGACGTCATTAAACTGTGAAGGAAGGATACCGCCGGGAGTTAGAGGACACTCCTGCGCATTCCACAAGGGGGAGATATACCTGTTTGGAGGGTACAACGGGGATGTGCCCTTTAACACCCTGTACGTGTTTAACCTGAGAAGCTCTACATGGTCAATACAAGACGTGTCATACGACGAGGATATAGAAAGAAGACAAAGGTCGAGTATGGTCACATTGTCAGATGGGCTCTACATTTTTGGAGGATTTAACGGGACTAATTGGCTCAACGATTTACACTCAATTAAATTTTATAATACAATATTAAGTAAGTTTTTCTTTTTTTAGTTTAAGTAGTTATTACAATTTATTTAATAAGACTTTGTTAGTGTTATTTTATTAAATATTTATTAATTATTTATTTTAAAAATAATTAGTTATATTGGATATTATTACACTTTTACCATTATTTTGAAAAGTATAGTTGGTAGTTATAATTATCATAAATGGACAAAATAATAACAATAACCAAATAAAACAATTATATAACAATAATAATACAATCAAAAATAATAAATAAAAATAAAATTATTAGGTGGAACTAATAACCTGAATTGGTACGTAAAGAACGTGGGAAGCTTCATGAACACGAACAGCTTCTCAGATGTGACGATCATGGCATCGGGGAAGGAGATACCGGCACATAAGGTGATCTTAGCTGCAAACTCGCCGTATTTCCACGATTTACTGTCATCGGAAGAGACGACATTAGAATACGAGGAAGATGAGACTACGACGACGCATGACACCACCGGGAATGGACTGGTGGAAAACGGGTCGACGGCTTTGGCAACTACGGAGAATGAAAACACGGAACAGAGTCACACTGAGATTGCAACATTTAAGCCACACTTAAGGGTTAAGAAAACAGTGGTGGAGCTGAACGAGTGGAGTTTGGACAGCGTGATGAAGATGCTGGAGTTCCTGTACACTGCAAAGGTGGAGGACCTGAACAACGCGAACCACTTCAGAGTGTGCGAGATCATGGGACTGGCGGACGCATGCTCAATCGTGAGGCTGAAGAACCTGTGCGAGGAGATACTGGTGACGAAGCTGGACATCGAGAACTCGTGCTACCTGCTCAAGTACTCCAAGCTCTACAACGCAGACTACCTGAGACAGTGCTGCTTCGATTTCATATCTGAAAACGCAGCAGACGTCATGCTCACGCCAGGCTTCGAGGATCTGTCGTCAGTGCCGTCGCTGGTCCTGGAACTGGCCAAGCTGTCGATTAACAAGATGACATGAAGCTGACGAGTAAGAAGGTGGTGGATGATTGGATGGTTAAGGAGTAAATGAAGGAATTAGGGAGTTAATGGAGGAATGTTATAATGAATAATGAGTACAATAATAGGTAAATGAATGTAAATGGATGAGTAAAGTAATAAATAAAGAGACTAAAATTGTGAAAATAATATTTTTATTTAATATTTCGTATTTTGTAGATAATTTATGGACATGTGTAAGGGTGACGGTGTGGTGTTGGCCGCGAGAGGATGTCGTGAGGAAGGGCCGGAATCAGAATTAATTTAAGATTTAAGGGTTTAAAGGGTGAAATAAACCAATAAAAATGATAAGTTTTGGAAAACAAGGTAAATTGAGTCACACATTGAAAGATAAATTGGAGAATCAGAAGTAAGAGGCATTAAAATAAAATGGAAAAAGGAGAAGTAATCGCGGGGTTTAGAGTGTACAGAGACTACAGCAGAAGAAGAAGCTACCAAAATGATAAAGTTAGGGTGTCTAGGAACCAGTACGTGGTGGAAAGCCTGTTCGGAAACGACGAAAGGGCATTTAGAAGAAGTAAAACGAGGAAACTGCTGAAAAAACTGTACACATTGCAGCAAATATCGGATAACTTCTTCAAGAGAGTGAAACTGGAGCCCGAGGTCCTGGAAGCATTCAAGAATGTGCTAGGAACAAGCTTCGAATACGGGACCATCGACCACCAGTCGTTCCTGGAATCGGAAAAATCGAACCATTTTCTGCTGTTAAAACTGCTCTTTGAGACTTTATCGAATAATTATGATAAAATATTAGAATTAGAGAATCAAGTGCACGCGCTCACGGATGAAAACAATAACCTGGGAACGTACCTGTCTGACGTGCAGGAGGAGATGGAGAGGCTGAGGAAGTTCGCGTCAGACTGCAACGAGATGAGGGTGTCGGAGGTGGGCCTGCAGTCGGAGGAGTACCAGATGCTGTACGAAAGGCACTCGAACCTGCAGGAAGAGTTGAACAAGACTATACAAAAAAATTATCAATTACAAAAAAAATTAGGAAGAATATTAGGAAAAGGAGAGTTGAGAGAAGGATTTGAGGAAGAGTTCCAGTTCCCGGAAGAGAATATGAACTTGTTTGAGCCAATTCTGGAAGAAGGTGTGGAATCGGAAGGAAAATACAAAGACTATGAAAGGAAGTTAAGAGAATTGAAACTGAGTAATGAAAGGCTGTTTGAGGAGAAGATAAAGCTGACGAAAGAAGTAAAAGAGAGCTTTGGAGCGGACAAGTTCGTAACGCTGAGTCTGCTGTTTCACCAGATAACGAAGAGCTTCAATAAGTTGTTCGAAGATCAAAAGGAGGAGGTTAAAAGGGATAGCAGTGAGCATAAATTGACATTAACATTAAAAGAAGCGAGATTAAAGACATTAGACTATGAAAATAAAACATATAAGGAAAAGTTAAATGAAGTTGAGGAGCTGTTAAAGAGTCAGACTGTAGACAGGTTCGCGCTGGAGTCAATAGTGTCACAGCTGAAGGAGGAACTGTATCAATCGCACCAGGTTTACATAAAACTGGAAAATTTGAACACGTCGCTGCTGAGAAGTGAAAACGAGGTCAACCTGCTGAGAACGAACAGGGAGGTGTACATGGAGCAGTTGGGAAGAATGCAACATATGGTTAAAAACCTAACAAAAGAAAAAAATGAATTAGTAAATAAATTAGGAAAGATGGAATTTACAAAAGATTCATTAATGAGAGAAAGAGAGGTGTTAAAAGAACAGTTGAGTAACTTAGAGAATTTGATAATGAAGAGGGATACTGAACAGTACGATTTCAGAGATAAAATAAGTAATATACAGCTGCAAGCGAATTCAAAAATATTGGAAGATAAGCTGTCGAGATTGAAATTACAGTTGGATGAGACTAAGGTGGAAAATACGAATATGGCAACAAACATGGTGGAGATAAAGAATAGTCTGGAGAGAGAAAGAAGAGAGAACTCGGAACTTTTGAAAAAAGTAGCAGGATATGAAAAGAATGAATCAAAATACACTATGGAAATACAACAACTGATAAACGAAGTTACATCGTTGAAGGCATCATTAGAAACAAGTAGTGTGAACATGAGGTCGATAAC